>SSNR01000042.1:2290492-2350067 GCA_006937965.1 Callopanchax toddi | reverse complement strand
TTTCCAGCGAGGGGAAGTGTATGTTGACACTAGGGTGTAGGCCACCAGATCTCGTCCACACCAACGACTGCACACGGACCCAGCTTATCTCGAAAGTTTAGGGCTGGATGCAGAGCAGATGACGTGCCTTATCCTGACCATTTAACGTGGCTGCTTATGCCAACTATACAAGACCTTGCCCCGTGGGACTTTCAGAAGCGGAACTATGTGTTGGGCATTGCAAAGAATGCACTAATCTGCTGTTTATTAAGTGTGGGGTAACTCGAGAATGGCAATTTAATGGAGATTTAAGCGTGATACGGCCACTCCATGTGTGCATTCTCATGGCACCGCGGCTCGTCTTGGTGCAGCGTGAGGACCTTACGAAATGTGTGGAAGACTGCGAGTAGCATGTGCACCATCAGACTTGCCAATCAAGAACCCAGCCTGTGACAGTGGGCTGTTTAACAAGCAGTTAATTTCCCTGATACTTCTATGTCTTTGAAGAAAGTGGAAGACTTGATTATATCTTTACAGCATGAAAAACTGAAGGAGCAAGTGCTCAGAGATATGCCAGCACCAGTTCTTGTCATTCAAGAGGAGTCGGTTTTGAATTTGGGGTTAGGGAAACAAGATAATGTTCACTTAAAAAGTCACAGAGTCGTGTTACAAATGCCTGAGCCCACTCCTCCGTGGCTGCTGTGATCCTGCAGGGAGCCTGCTTTTACTACATTTATCCTTAACCTTTCTGTGTTCTTGGCTTAATGTGTCATTGTGTTATGGTTGTATTGCCACAGATCTGTATCTGTGTGCAAAGAAAGCCATCTCCGAGTCTGGCCTGTTTGAGTGCGCTTCAGAACCACTGCCACATACTTAGATATCACTACCAAAGCTATTCAGAGAAGCAATTAAAATCTGTTTAGCTGCCTGCATGCATGACGCACTCACCCTATCCAGGCTGTCTGAAGAGTCAAGGAAGTCAGATACTATTATTACACCCCAGTCTTCATGGCAAATACTACATGGGTCAGTGTCAGCCTTAAGGTTAGATGGGCAAGCTAATGGTTTTAAAGCGGTTGGGTTAAGTCCCACTGCAAAATGAATAATGCATGTCATGCGAGCCATGATCAAGGCAGTCCCCAATTAGAGTGCATGCATCTGCAAATTGTACAGCAGTAGCAATCTGGAAATCATCGTTGCATTTAGGAAATACAGCACAGAATACCGAGTGGGAAAAAATCATGCACAGTCTAATACACAAATACAACTTTAAACGTGTTATGAAAGTTTGAATGTGATAAATGATGTACATACAAAGCTGTCGTAAAGGTGGTGTTTGTTTTTTGGGCCATTTTGAAGTGTTTTTTTATATGTAAAAGTTATAAATAGATTAGTGGTGGGACTCGATTAAAAACAGTTAAAGCAGCACTCCGGAGGATTTCAGCAAGAGAGCAGTTTTTGAATCTAGCGTCCAAAGGCTCCTCCTCAAAACATCTCGACACGCGCGTCCGGTCGCGTGTGCGCGCGTGCACGCGGCGCATATACTTCGGACATGAACTGTACCGCTCAATGTGTAGGGTTTAATCACTCACAGTTCACAATCTTATTCCAACAACAATACGAGGGTCTGATGAGCCCTCTCTGTCCCTGCTGCTTCTGATATTAGCTCTGTTAGCAGAGAGCTGCTGCTGGACTCTGAAGCTGAACTTGACTCGGCCCTGGATGAACTTTCTGACCAAAATAAATGCGTAATCCTGTCAAGCCTTGCCATTCTGTGAGGTGAAAGGTTTAAAAATAAAAATAAATCCATCTTCAGGAGGAGGGTCCGGTCAATAGTTGAACCTCAGATAGAAGAGGAGCAGAGGCCCGACCACCCCCGGGGGCCCAGATCCCACCAGGCAGCCACAGGAAGAAGAGCAGGCAGACGCCCCCAGCACCCAGCCCCAGACCCCGAGACACCCCAGCACGCCACTGGAGAAAGGCACCACCAATGCCGAGGCGCAGCCAGGGAGGATAGTCTCTGCTGAGGAGGGCCTAGCATGTCACAGAGAGGGGGGGGGAACGAAACCTGACAGAAAAACAGTCACACACAGACACAATCACGCTCCCTCCCTCATGCGTGCACACACACATTCCTGCAAACATACCAAGACACACAATAGACGCTGTACACCCACTCTCGCTCCCCATGCACTCTCTATGTTCAGGACCAGGGACAGCGCCCTAAGGGTGAAGCCGGCCCTGAGAACCAGAAGATGGTCCCTCCCTTACTGAAGTGGGGATGAGCAGACCACCGCGCACCCCGCCGCAGCCGAGCAGCCCCCCCATCGCAGACCCCGACCAGACGGCCCGCTCCACTCCAGGCCCCAGGCAGCGAGCAGAGAACAGGGGTGTGTGAAGACCCCAAGTCTCCCCCCGCCTGCTCCAATGTGGTGTTGATGCGTGTTGTAGTAAGATGCTTTTAAAAAGAGTGGGGGCGGCCCGCCATGCCCCACCCTGGATCCTAAGTGTCTAAATGCGTGGAGATGGGTAATGACACCGGAGGAGAGGTTAGCCGGCTAGACCTCCCTCCCCCCCGGGTATTACTGGGTGTAATTCCTCCAAAGACCCTAGATGCATAATGTAAGAATGTCTGTGGTGGCCTCTGCTGGGGCTGGTTCGCTCCTGGGTCTCGGGTCTCTGGTTCCGGCTAGATCTACCCTGGATGGCCGGCTGCAGGCGGTGCCTGTGAGCTCCTAGCCGCGACCCCCCAGGGGCTCTAGCGCGGCGACTGCCGGGGGCCCACGTGGGCTGAGCCTCTGCGCCCTCTGGGGGAGAGTTTAGCGACTGCCCTGACGGCGATCTCCCTGGGGTGTCCGTGCCCTGGGTGACCTCTGGACGTCTGGGGCCTGGACCTCCTTCGCGTCCTCCATGGGCCTTGGGGACGGGTCTGTGGCTCCTCGAACTTATTATTGAATGTTTCAATAGAGAAACCTTACATAAACAAGCGCGCATATATACACACACACAGGTGATCACAAGGTGCTCACATAAAGACGGACTCAGGTGTTTTCAGACACATTGACTAGGGCTGTGGTTGACACTGAACTCTCTTGAACTGGTGTATACGTATACATTTGAAGAATATCACAACTGTTGTGTATTCATATGCTGTTTGTTGCTGTTGTATCTTTTCTTCCTGTTTTGTTTGCTTGTTTGTTTGTGCTTTATTTACAGGTCTAGAAGTGGACTCTTCACGTCTCTTGTTCTCTTCTTTTTCTGTTTACTTTCTCCCCCATCCCTCTTCTGTACCCTTCCCTTCACTTTCAGGCTCCGCGTCCAATCAACCATAAAAATATTCTAAATAAAGATTTTGGGGGTTATATTTAAACAAAAATCAGGAGGAGTTTTATAGCAGTGGCTGTAACCTCTCACCTGAAACAGCAACACTGTTGGGCTTGTTTTTGGCACTCAGACATTATTCTGTTTGCTCCACAGCCGGACAGGACACGGGGTTAAAAAAATAAAAAAATAAAATAAAAAGATAGAAGAGGAGCAATGTGGTTTTCGTCCTGGTCGTGGAACTGTGGACCAGCTCTTTACCCTCGCTAGGGTGATGGAGGGGTCATGGGAGTTTGCCCAACCAATCCACATGTGTTTTGTGGATTTGGAGAAGGCTTATGACCGTGTCCCCAGGGACACCCTGTGGGGGGCGCTCCAGGAGTACGGGGTGGATGGTCTTTTGTTAAGGGCCATTCAGTCCCTGTACCAGAGGAGTGTGAGTCTGGTCCGCATAGCCGGCAGTAAGNCTGTCNGCCAAGCGGGGTGCAGCAGTGGCAGTTTCCGAGGCAAAATCTCGAGCGTGGGAGGAGTTCGGCGAGACCATGGAGAAAGACTATCGGTCGGCTCCAAAAAGGTTCTGGCAAACCATCCGACGCCTCAGGGGAGGAAGGCGGCAACTCGCTCACACTGTTTACAGTGGGGACGGGGAGCTGCTGACATCAACTGGGGCTATAGTCGGGCGGTGGAAGGAATACTTTGAGGAGCTCCTCAATCCCACCGACACGCATTCCTATGAGGAACCAGAGCTGGGAGACCTGGGGATGGACTGTCCAATCTCTGGGGCAGAAGTCGCTGAGGTAGTCAAAAAACTACGCAGTGGCGGAGCCCCGGGGGTGGATGAGATCCGACCTGGGTATCTGAAAGCTATGGATGTTGTAGGACTGTCGTGGTTGACACGTCTCTGCAACATTGCGTGGTCATCGGGGGCAGTCCCTGTTGAGTGGCAGACCGGGGTGGTGGTTCCCATTTTTAAGAAGGGGGACCAGAGGGTGTGTTCCAACTATAGGGGGATCACACTCCTCAGCCTCCCTGGGAAGGTCTACTCCAGGGTACTGGAGAGGAGGGTCCGGTCGATAGTTGAACCTCAGATAGAAGAGGAGCAATGTGGTTTTCGTCCTGGTCGTGGAACTGTGGACCAGCTCTTTACCCTCGCTAGGGTGATGGAGGGGTCATGGGAGTTTGCCCAACCAATCCACATGTGTTTTGTGGATTTGGAGAAGGCTTATGACCGTGTCCCCAGGGACACCCTGTGGGGGGCGCTCCAGGAGTACGGGGTGGATGGTCTTTTGTTAAGGGCCATTCAGTCCCTGTACCAGAGGAGTGTGAGTCTGGTCCGCATAGCCGGCAGTAAGTCGGACCTGTTCCCAGTGAGGGTTGGACTCCACCAGGGCTGCCCTTTGTCACCGGTCCTGTTCATAACCTTTATGGACAGGATTTCTAGGCGCAGCCGTGGTGTGGAGGGTGTTGAGTTTGGTGACAGGAGAATCTCGTCTCTGCTTTTTGCAGATGATGTGGTCCTCCTAGCTTCATCAGGCTCTGACCTACAGCTCTTACTGGGGAGGTTCGCAGCTGAGTGTGAAGCGGCTGGGATGAGGATCAGCACCTCCAAGTCTGAGGCCATGGTTCTTGGTCGGAAAAGGGTGGCTTGCCAACTCCAGGTCGGGAGAGAGGTCCTGCCTCAAGTGGAGGAGTTCAAGTATCTCGGGGTCTTGTTCACGAGTGAGGGAAGGAGGGAGCGGGAGATCGACAGGCGGATTGGGGCAGCGTCTGCAGTGATGCGGACACTGAACCGGTCTGTTGTGGTGAAGAAGGAGCTGAGCCGGAAAGCAAGGCTCTCGATTTACCGGTCGATCTACCTTCCAATCCTCACCTATGGTCATGAGCTCTGGGTAATGACCAAAAGAACGAGATCGCGGATACAAGCGGCCGAAATGAGTTTTCTTCGCAGGGTGGCCGGGCTCAGCCTTAGGGATAGGGTGAGGAGCTCGGACATTCGGGAGAGACTCGGAGTAGAACCGCTGCTCCTCCATGTCGAAAGGAGCCAGCTGAGGTGGTTCAGGCATCTTGTTAGGATGCCCCCTGGACGCCTCCCCAGGGAGGTGTTTCAGGCATGTCCTGCCGGCAGGAGGCCCCCGGGTCGACCCAGGACACGCTGGAGAAAATATATCTCTGGTTTGGCCCTGGAGCGCCTTGGGATCCTGCTGGAGGAACTGGTAGAAGTGGCTGGGGAGAAGACCGTCTGGAGCTCCCTAATTGGGATGCTGCCCCCGCGACCCGGACCCGGATAAGCGGAAGAAGACGAAGATAAATCCATCTTTAGCTGGGGAATGGGTAGGTTTTTAGTAGAAATGAGCCGTGAGTCCTCAGTGAACGGCTGAGACAGCAGAGAAACACACGGAGCGTCCTGTACGACAGCGCCCCCTACTGGTACAGGTTTGGTCGATGCGCGTGCATGTTGAGAGAATGCAAAAATTTGAATTTCATTGGCTGAAAAATGTCGGCGGCAAGAAATAATGGAAAGGAGGCTCTAGGAGGAAGGAGGGTCTTCATCAGAATGACAGATGTTGTGGAACTCAACCCATAGATCATAGTTTAGACCTGAAATATCATTTAAAACATTTAGAAAACTTTGATACAGAGAAAAATGCTCCAGAGAGCCACTTTAATGGAATTTATTACAGGCTCTGTAATTAATTAAACTAACAAGAAAATTTGCCCCAAAAAGCAGTCATTTTTTATTTTAAGTCATTTTATTGGAGGACAGAATCAAATAATAGACCTGAACTTTAATGTTGTAAACTCATGAAGAAGGGGCAGGAGTAAATCTAAAGGTAAAGAACGTTCAATTTCACAACCGCTTCCTTCCGTTTTTTGCGGTGAAAGGAGAGCTGAGCTTACCGCGACCGCATAGGCTGGATCTGCCGAAGGATTGTGCAACCACTGAATTCGGACACAGGCTGCGTCAAGGGTAACGGGGTAACAGGAAATCGTGCTGACAAATGTTCCCCTTTGCTTTAAATGCAAGCTGCGATTAATTGCGTTCATGCATTATTTTTCCTAATTAATTATTAAAAATTAATGCATTAAAGTCCCACCCCAAAATAGATACTATCACACAATACACTGCAAAAACTGATTTCTAAGAAAGTAAAATCGCCTTGTTTTTAGACATTTTGACTTATTTTTGTCTAAAAAGAAAATATATTCTTACAGCCCTACTTGAAAAAGGCCAAATCTTCTTAAATATGGTCACATTTTCAAGATTTGAGCAAAAAAAATCTGCCAGTGGGGTAAGCAAAATTTGCTTGTCTAGAATTCCTTAAAAAATTGCAAAATTTTCTGCATTTAGAACAATTCGCTAGTTTTAAGGAATCTAGTCAAGCAAATTTCGGTTACCCCATTGGCAGATTTCTTTGCTGAAATCTAGAAAATTTGAACATATTTAAGAAGATTTGGCCTTTTTCAAGTAGGGCTGTAAGAATATAGTTTCTTTTTAGACAAAAATAAGTCAAAATGTCTAAAAACAAGACTATTTTACTTTCTTAGAAATCAGTTTTTGCAGTGTACATGAACAGCCTTTCTTTAGTGCATTAGCTTTTATACTCTTCAACACTCATTAACTAATACTTAAACCACACATAGTCAATAATAAATTGTATTGCTAACTTTCTAAAACAGATCTATCTCCAAAATCTCATGCAACATTTACATCACTGTCAACTTCACCTTACTTGGTTATTTACATGGAATTTAGTCGCAACACCAGCAAAATGTAGCACTTCTGGTTCATTCAGGGATCATCACATATGTGTTCATGTTTCAGCCAAAATAACCATGTAACATGAAACTGGTGGAAGTATAAGGATTTGTAACATGCATGCATGATCTACTGTGAAATGTAGGAAAATAAAATAGCAGCAATCTACTTTGGATCCTTTAAACCTTAAACTTTATTACAATACTAAATCATGCATTTATGTACGTGGCTGTTTATTCTATTATGATGAAGCATATAAACAATAACCCTAATTAGGTGAGAGGATGTCACCATAAAGTTTAATTTAGTTTCTGTTAAACTGTCACCAACCATAGATTCTTAAATGTAATCAACTAAGAGATTTTAAAATCTGGGTAGAGAGGAAAAGACGAAATCTGCAAACGATCACAAGAACACATAGATATATTTTCAGGTTAAAAGCAATATTGGTTGACATTATTTAAAAGATTTATCATAATGTAATTGTTTTTTATGACAGAAGTTAAGACAACAGATTATCTTGTTTAGCTAGCTTCACTCTGAGTGATACAAGCAGACACGTCTTGTCTGTAATATGAGTTACAGGAAACATTATGACACATTATAAAGTGTCGTGGACCTCGTTGGTTCTGACCCCTGCTATAGCAGCAAGTTCATACTCAGCTGAGTGTGTCAACCACAAACAGCCGTGCCTCTGTGTGTTATCAAAGCCCAACCAAAAGCCATTTAGGTCGCTCATATAAATCACTTAACGGCCCATAGAGGTGTGCTTTATTGCCAGCGCTGGACAGGGCCTCTTTTGTCAGCTAATGTTCTTTTGATAGTTTTACCAATGGCAGCTAATAATGCATCTGATAAGATAAGCTGTGGCAAGCTGTCTCTCTCTTCTGGTGCAACAGATTTTACAGGAACCCTCCTAGTTGTGTCAATACTCCTTTGTAAGGAGTGTGTTCCAGTCAACACACCTGAGCCCTTCAGAGGCAGAAAAACTCATCTTGGGGTCGAGGTGTGCACCCTGGCCTCTGCTTGTGTGTGTGTGAGAAAGAGAGGGTGGGAGCAACGTAGAACAACAGACCATGCTTTGTGCTTGCGATGCTTGCTGCACTAATAACGGCCTTCTCAACAAGCTTGTTTGACAGCTGGGTGGGACTTTGAAGAATTCATAATGAAGCGATGCTTCAGATTAGCACGAGAGGGGTTGCCTTTGAAGAAACAGCTCAGGTTGTGGGGTCCTAATTAGGGATGCCCTATTTTAGCTTGAACTGATGCAATGGAAAAAGTTACTTATATACCTATTTCTCCCTTGCACGCCCCCTTGTACTTCTTCTTCAATCAACGCTGCTGTGAAACAATGGTGGAATGTTCCGGCCTGTTACCATTCTTCAGGTCCTATCTGATGAAGGAGAGCTCGGGGTAATGCAGGCCATCCTTATCAGTGGCAGGGATCCCATTTCCATATTCTGGGCCCTGTGGCTGATAAGAGCAGCCCCTGATAAATGTGTAGTGATGGAGTGATACCTGCAGTTTCGAAGTTGAAGAAAACCTTATGAATGGTTGAGGCGGCGATCTGATGAAGAGGGCTGTGGGGGTGGAGGCTGGACAGTAGCTTTCAGCAGGCTGATAATAGCATGAAGCAGAGGGCTGTGATTAATGTGCCTAAGTGGCCAAGGGTCACAGGCAGGCCCTCACCAGTGACTGCTCTTAAGAGAGGTCACCTCCATGACCATCCGTCACATAGGCGCACAGAGACATGTTGCTACAAGTTGTGTTTGGGTGCTGATGTGCACACTTTTCTGTAGATTTTAATTAAAATGTACATAAAACCCTGCAAAACTAAACTCAGGTGAGAATGTTGTCCTGCATAATTACTTTAGAGTGACTAAACTGGGTGGGTGGCACATAGGATCACTGACCACTTGAGTTCACATGACCTCCATTTCTCATCAGGTCCATCCCTTCTGGACAGATAGACACAAATGCATTATTAATTGGGCTCTGCTTTTCTGTGTTCATCATTTCTTTATCAGCCTGTCACCAGAATAATCCCTCATTTATTGGCTTAGAAAAGACACCCGCTCATTGTGCACAAGTGACACGACAAAGACACTAGTTGAGTAATCACATGATGTCTCAGTTATCTGTCAGGTGTGCCCTCGTCGATTGAATACCTCTAGTTTTCAGTCCCATAATGCACCTGCTGTGTGAAGAAAACCTTTTAACACAGAATTTAAATCTATATCCAAACAAAAAAGGAGAAATAGCATTGGTGTTTTTTTAAAGAAAATATATAAAGTAGTCATTAGTGAACAAATTGAATACATTTGTCAAAACTGAAAACAAAAAGAACAAAAATTGAAGACAAATGAAAATGACTGTTTTTTAATAAATACCCAGAAATCAAAACCCATGTTTTATGTGAAATAACAGCTTGGTAATTTACCAAAAGTGTATGTAGGCACAGGAAAACTTTTGAATATTATAATGCAGAGTCAGCATTGTTCTCATGTAACTTCTCAGCGACTTGGAATAAATAAACAGAAAAACAGTTTTTCCTACAGAAATTAATGTGTGTGCGTGTTTGCGGATGCTGTTTGTTGTCTCCACAGGGACCGTTACAAAGGGGCCCCCCGTCCCCGGAGAAGACCTCCACCATAGGGAACCCTTAAAAGCACATATTAAAAACACACTGTCTGTCTCCCTCCCATCTCCACACGTCCCCGGGCCCCAGCCTACACTGTAAACAGCTGGCTTCAGTCATATTTTATTAATGATGTTCTTTAATTAGTTTAATTACATAGAATCACTTCTCTGTGCATAATTTTACTCTGTTTAATGAAAAAAAAAGTCCCAATTGCCATTTATATATACATGGAAATATTAGCTCTCTGGCTCAAAGCTGGAAAATTATTTTTAATTTAATTTTGTTTTATGTAATTTATTTATTTATTTATTTATTTATTTATTTATTATTATTATTATTATTATTTTGTTTGGTTTTATTTTTATTTTATTTTATTTTTTATTTATTTTATTGTTTATTTTATTTTATTTTATTTATTTATTTTATTTTTTTCATTATTATTATTATTTTGTTTGGTTTTATTTTTATTTTATTTTATTTTTATTTATTTTATTTTTTATTTATTTTATTTTATCCATCCAGGTGGCCTTGGTGAAGGTGGCGTTACGGATACATAACAAAAAAAATAAAATAAAACAGTAGCACATTACAAAAACAGTTTATAAGAAGGCTGGAGGTGCTTGACAGGTGAGTCATAATCAGAGGGCAGGTTGCCTTCACATGCTTTTTGTTGTCACTCAGGCTTTTGTTTGTTGATGAAAGCAGGGCGGTGTCAATGAGCAAAGGAAGCGCTTACTCACAATGTATCAAGTTAGGTTTGATTGTGCAGCTCTTCCTAAAACAAGAAGACGAAGAAGAAAGCTTGCATCTGTAGTTGACTTGTGCTGTCTTGATTTGCGGATGCATCTTTTGAAATACGGTTTAATTGTCAGCTATTACATATGCAACGCTGCATTCAGCCATCTCTCACTGAAGTATCTCTGACAACAGCTCATCAAACACCCAAAGACCTCTGGGCATAGGAGTGCCATGTTTCACTGTGACCCACATGCCAAGCAGCTCCACCTGGGACGCTCTGCAGTGTTTGCACTGTAACCTAGTAAGAGCAGATCAGAGCTTTTACACAGGGCTTTATTTAGACAGCACAATGGTTAGTCAGCAGCAACACTATCTGACCTCATACATCTTATCATGCAAGTGCTCTGTCAACAGTGTTACTGGAAGAGGACAACGCTAATGCTTAGACACATTAGCATCCCTCAACAGTTTCCAAGATGGCTGTCGGGATGGATATTGGGAGGGCAGCTTGTCAGACACTGGTTTTCCGCCATGATGACAACAGGAGTAAATGAGGTTTCAGAGACCTCATCTAAGACAAAATCAATATGCTGCCTCCTCAACTCAAAGCTTTCTGCATTATCTGCCTTATGGGGCGAGAGGATGAACGAGGCGAGACGCTCCTATTTTTGGGGAGCTGTAAGACGTCCGCCTCCACCTCCCATCATATCAACACGCACAACGAAATGATAGATATATCTGTATCCAGCCCACCTGGTCTGTGGTATCACTCCTCAGCCCAGACTGCTTTAAAAGTCAATTACAGGGCTAAATGACTTGAGGAATAACTCTCAAGAATGATGTTTCACACACTTTATCGATGGCAATAGCATTACAGCTGATTAGCAGAACCAAATGTGCTCTTTTTGTAATGCAACACACTGAAGGGTAACTGGATCGCTGTGTTGGCTCCAGCAGTCCCAGGACGAGCCTCGCTGGCAGCTCGACTGGAAACATCCCAGAAAGCCTCAGCCTTGAGAGGAGCTAATGTTTCAGCTGGGGCAGAGAAACTCATAATGATTATGTTGATTCACTAAATACTCGGCTTAGGGGTCACAAGCTCATGAGCAAGACTGTCTTGATTGAAATTGCAGATTTGATATTAATTGAAGTGGATCGATTAGCAATTTGTTCCAGCAAATTCTCTGGTAAACTAAACACTGAGTTTAGAATGTAGGTTATCCTCAGTCTAGCTATTCTTGACTAACCAGTTACAATAGTGCACATCTCATTGCCCTGCCTCACTGGTATAAGAACAACTTAGGTTTTGGAGTTTGAGGCGCCTCTCTTTGTTTGGTCCATTTATCTCAACATCTCAACGTTAATTGAGGAGTTAAATTATTAAACTGATATAAAGTTAGTGATTATTTAGCAGAAAAGTTGCTCCCAGCTAAAGTAGCAGACATTCACACAATCAGTGCAGTGGGTCTAGAAATAAGGAATGACATCAGAGCTCATTGCATCTCAGGGCAGTCAATTAATTGGTCAAAGAAACAAAACAAAACAACAGATGTTGCTGTTTTTTACAACTTATAATAAAGAGATTCAAGATTATAAAGAAGCGACCTTCTACTCAGAAACCTGAATTCTTATGAAAATCAATGTTAGTGCTTTAATCCACTTATATGGCAAATATTCATAATTAAACAAGCTGAACATTTTGCTAAATGTCCAACAATTTGGAAATGACTCATATCCCAATTTTAGTATAACATTCACCAACACATCAGGAATTTAAATATATTTTCAATAATCTTGGAATGATAAAAAATAAATCTTAAATCTGATGTTTTATTCATGACTAGTGTCCCACTTGTATTGGCAAATGTCAGGGTGCTCATTTATAAAACTTGCTTACGCACAAAATGGGCCTGAAAGTTGCGTAAGTCACTTTTTACGCAAACTTTGGGATTTATAAAAGAAAACGTAACGAAAAAATGTGCGCAACTCTAAGCTAATTTTGAACCTTGCGTAAGCACATGTTGGAGACGTGAAACCTGTCAGAGCAGCTGGTGAGATGGAACATGTTGAATTTATGACACAATTAAAGACTTGTAGACCCTCGCACACACAGAACCAACAATCCTGTCTCTGAATAGAATAAAAATTAAAATCTGAATGAAAATATGTCGCATTTTAGAATAATATCACATTAAGTTCATCCAGTCGTCTTCAGATTATATAACAACTGCACTTATTGGTGCATTAATTGTGATTTCTGAGACTTAGGAATCCTGCAGGGACACTTGTGCGTAATGCGCTGGAATGCTCTGCAGCTCAGCCAGTAGTCAGACTCCGGATGAATGGGAGAGAGTTTTTAGAGATTTCTAGAAAATGACTGGACCATCGATCAGCTGATAGATTCATTAGAGCATCCTATGGATCAACTGGGTCCAGTATTAGATCAACAGAACCATCGGAACCAGTAAAACCCGGTGTCACCGGCCGTTCTCAGGTTCCCTTCAACCAGCGATTGATCCAGCAGGTTGACTGTTTGATAGGATGAACAGCATGACGTGTCTTCACCTTTGGATTCCATTAAATGTTGTCATTAAACGTTTCTCTTAGATCTTAGATCTACACCATCTCTCTGTCAGTCTGACAGCAGATGTGCTGCAGCGAGGACACTTCCGTGTCTCTAATCCGTCAACATTTCACCACCAAATAAAACATTTTTCCGTCCATCCACCACAAGCACTTCGAGTTTCAGCCTCTGTAAAATCACGTTTTCTAAACCTCTCCGTTGTCATGATTTACTGTTAAAAGCCAGAAACCCACCGGCTTATGCATATGCAATTATTCATGAGGTACTTAGCATTGACCGTATATGGCAGAATGTGGGTGTGTAGGAGGAGGGTTCTGACCCAAAAACAGCTGAGCACAGTTCTAGGTCTGACAGCGATTTATAAAGCAGAACTGCGTGGATCTGTGCGTCCGCAGGGCTTTAGAAATCGGAAATGGAATTTGCGTACCTGAAATTTTTTTTGCTGAGCTTAAGCAAGTTTTAGTAAGGATTCTACGCAAAGTTTTATAAATGAGCACCCAGGTCCTGACTCCAACAAAAAAACAAAAGACACATTACCCACCTGTGGAAGAAACTTTCATGTATGATAAATGGCTTGTATTTATAGAGCACTTTCTAGAGTGTTCTACACTCCCCAAAGCACTGTACAACACGAACATTCATCCAATCACACTCACATTCACACACTGGTGGTGATAAACTAAACCATCAGCTGCCCTGGGGCACACTGACAGAGGATGCCGGAGATGCCGGGGACAGAGGATGCGGGGATGCCATGCACTGGCACCTGCCAAGTCCCTCCGACCGCCACCAGTAAGGCAAGGTGGGTGAAGTGTCTCCAAGGATACAACGACAATGTAACCCAACTGGAGCTGGGATCAAACCAGCGACCCTCCGGTTGCTAGACTGGCCACTCTACCAACTGAGCTACATGCCACCCCATGAATGTCAGGTCAGGTCAGGTCAGGTCTCTCTGAATAACCCAATAAATAAATAATAATAAATAAATAAAATCTTTTCCATCAGAACTCAAACTACGGTATGAATATACTGATAGAAAAACAACATACAGGTAATAACTATGGTAATATTCACTACACCTGTTGCTGTATATTCAATATTCATTAGATTTTTGTGTGTGGAGGACCCTCAGATTTACTGTAAGGCGAGAAATTATTGGTAGCTTTATGGTTCAATGTTGTCTTGGCAACTTGTGAGTGAGATGAGATGATATTCTAGTCACAAAGTCCCACCTACTCACTTGTACACCATCATAGAGGTTTTTTAAGCATCAAATAACTACAGCAAAACATATTAGAGTTAATACTACCTGAACGAGCAGCTTCAAGGTGAGATGAGTCAATATGAGCCAACGTACGTTTTCTGCAGCGTGGCTGCGATATTGTTGTACAGCACAGGCAAAGCAGGGAACACTGAAGCAAAATACTCTAAAATGTTGTTTTATGGTAGGTCACATTTGTAATAATACAGTAATGTTATGAATGAAATGTAACAATGTTACAAGGAATCACTGTGTTTGTAGAGTATATCATGAATTAATATGCAGACATAAAAAAGTCAAAGTAGGTAACAGACAAATGACATCATTACTCTAACTGTTCAGGAAAATACAGCCCTAGTAGATGTAAATAATGAACTTTAATTATGTACACATGCAGAACCAATGATTTAAGTTAACATTGATGCACCGACCGACTCTACGTTCTTGATTTTGATCTATCAAAACGGATGCAGATTTTTAGGGGAAAGCAGCATGTTGTGTGTATGAGAGTGTGTGTGTGTGTAATGAGAATGAGGGAGAGGAAAAGGGAAAGTTGTGGGGGAGCAGAAGACAGTCTTGCTACCAGACACCCTGCCTTGAATCAGAGGTGCTTCAGGGCATGCCTCAGCCTCTGCCCTGTTAGCATCCTACGCTGCAGCGCAGCTCTGAGGATGCACTCCTACTCAGCTGCTATCTTTTCAGCACTGGGCCTGTAATTCCCCAAAACAGTTAAAGTAAACATTTGTAATTCCTCTTTTTGATGAGTTTGAGAAGCTTATTTCTCTCTCACTGGTGGTAAAACTACTTCCCATTCCAGTTAGATTTCCAAAATACCTCCGTGGTTCTTCTGCTCATTTGACTTCAGTATAAAACTGAAACACAGGCAACATAGGAACTCATCAAATGGCTTGTCATTAATAACTGTATATTTAATGCTAACACATTAAAATATGCAATAATTATTGAACAAATAATCACCAATGTGAAAAGCATTATCAATTATTATATGAACAATGGACATGCATAATGCATAACAGTTGCCTCAAGGCAAAATCTGCCAACGCTCATATTCAAGACTTGGGCTTTGAGACAAGGCTACATGGACTTCCCATTTGTTAGCCTTTATTTCTTCTGCAGTGCCAAAGCAGATGATTTCGCTTTTGTTGTGATCCACCCATCAATTTCCTTTGGCCTTGTTTACATTTATTTTGCTTACAACAAAACTGGGAGTCAGCTGTGGAAACCAGGCTGGATGCAGAGGGAGGAATCTGGGTATTAGCATTCAACCCACACCCTGGCTTCATCAGAGCTAATAAGGGAGGCCTGCACCGGGGTCTTTCATCTAGATTAAGGTTCTTATCACATGCCACCTGCATGGAGCAGCCTGCCATTCATATGCAGATCCAGGCCAAGCCAGGACTTGGGTTTTTCCTAACTCTGTCACTTCTCATTGCACAGTAGACATTTCAGCTGGAGCAGATAACGTTGTTGTTTGCTTTCTTTAAGATGTTTACCATCCCTTCTCATTTCCAAAACTCAGCTACGGTGTATTGTTCGAGGCACTGAACCAGTATTTTTAATGAGATTGTCAGAATATTAGAAGATAGATCTTTTTTTACTGACAAAACTGGTGTATAAATCAGAAATTGGTTATATCTAGTCAAACAATATGCAATGCATATCAGACAGGCACATTCTTATACTAGTTTTTGGTGTATAATTTTCATTCTAATTGGAGACTTTTTTTTTTTACCATAACAATAAAAAAGGACATGAGTGTTGCTTGGATGAGCAATTACAGGAGCAGTGTGAGAAAACACTTCACCAGCTTGCTCTCAGTCCTCAGAGTAAAAGTGATTATTTGCGGCTCTAAAAGGGCATAAATGCTTCTATGGGTGCCTATAAAGACACAATGGAAAGCATAATGATGGATTGGTCCCTTGTGCATGACTCAGCCAATCAATGTTCATGAACGCAAACATGTTGGTGAACCCAAACCGTAGACATGACCCTTTATTCCTTTGTTTGCTCCTTATCTGAAGCCACCATTGGTTGATTTTGATAGTAATAACCAAACAAACGAGGGTGATGTGGTTTTAAACGGATGAAATGAGCAGCCTCAAGCATAAGGTGGCTGGGTTGACCTCTAGGTTGCATTCAGTCTGTGCAAATTGATAAGCAACTGTACGGTGTTGCTAAAATGATAAGCATGTGTTGGAAGGTTTGGTTGTATTAGCTGGACACTGCAAACAAATTGAGACATCCTCAGTGGACCACAGTGGGTGATCCGATTGGCTGTCAGCAGAGGGTTGATGGGGTAAGAGAGGAGGTCAGGTATTATCTAATGAGAAGTATGAGATCGGAACATTACGAAGCACGTTCATGAAAAGGTGGAGCTTTGTATTTTATTCATGGTCTCATTTTTTACACTTCCGGTGGTCTGCAAAGGCCTCCCAGGTTTGTGCAATCTCCTAGTGTCAACATCTTTCTGTAAGGCTGATTTAATTAAGATTACGCCAGTTGGGAAGAGAGAGAGAGACAGAGGTCAGTTTGATTCTGCCGATTGCCTTTTGTTTTTTTTCAGCTCAGGTTATGGCCTCACCTGCCACTGTACAGAAACAAGGATAAACTGTTTGTACTCTCAGCAGTTCGACTGGGATAACTGTAGTCCACATATCTGAAGTCATAAGTAAATATATTTGGTGTGAATTATTCTTAGTGTGTGCACGAATGCTACGGCTCATGGTAAGAGCAAATTGTGAATTAAATATTCATTCATATTAGCACTTCAGTTGCACTGCACTCACTGCAGTTATCCTTTTGAGCATCACATGCAAAACAAAAAGTTGTGCACAGAAGTGTATTCCAGGATGACTGCACTACAAAGTTACCTGTCTCACTTTTAAGCAGTTTTTAAAGTTTATGGTACATTTGCAAAGATTGGGCTCTCGTAGCTTTATCCAGTTGTAAAGACACCTAAAAAAACCAAACCAGCCACTTGCAGACCGTGCTGCTGATCTTCCTGCAAGACTCTCAAAGCGTGCAACAAATTGCAAAATTTTTGTTGTGCAAAACCATCCAAAGTGTCACAAAAACTTGCAGTGACATAAATATTGTTGCAAGCTGCTATTTGGTACCATGTCCCTTTTAATTTTATTAGTGCTATTACCAGGCTACCTCCAACACCCTTTTCCCTTGTGTGACATCTATTTTCAAAATATTATTTTGATGCATTTTATAATGTCAGATATTAGCTGAAAGTATGCAAAACAGGTGTGTTGCTTCCTCAGCAGCCAGTGGTATTTTTGCCACTCCACTCCAACACAGTTTATCAGTCCTCCTACCCACACAAAGATTTTAAATTCACAACTAATTAAGTAGCACTTTGTGACAAAAGCAGCGATGGGCCCTGTTCAAAAGGCTCACCAAGGAGTCTAAAAAAATAACCTTTATAGCCTCTAATAGACCCTATAGGCCTGGCACTAACACAATATGGTGACCTTTGCTCAGTGGGTCAGCCTTCTCTGCCTGGGTTAACATTACACACAGGTTTTACCCCGCAGCTGCAGATCATTACAATGCCCCATAAAAGATGTGGGCAGCCAAATGAGGGGTGCAAGCAACTATTAAAGAGGTAAAGAGGACAACTGCAGTGGGCAAATGAAGGATGGGGTGGAGGGTGAGGTGGGATGGGTGAGAGGTGGAGAATGAAAACAGAAGCGTTAAGTCATTAGGATCCATTGTTGTGCTCAAACGGCTGCCACACAAGCTCTCTGTGAATGGGAAATGGAGCTTAATGACCTGAAAAGGGACTTCAAAAGCCGCAACAATAGATGAGAAGGGGTGGCCCCACTCGAATGTCACTCTGCCACTTATTGCTTAGTTGGAGAATGGCTGGGTTGTTTGGATTGGAAATGCGATGAGAGTAAAACCGGCTCGGTGCGTGCTATGAAAACGACCACTTTCCCGCCTTTACCCCGAGATATTTCTTTAAAAAAAAAAAAAAAAAAGAAACAGTTCACTCACAATCATTCAACTCTTTGAATGTGTTGTTTCTTATTAATATTCATTATTGTGTTCTGTGAGGTGTGTGTTTGTGTAATTGCGTATCTACTCGTAGCTCTAGACAGCTAACATTTCTACTTTTATGATACGAGTCAGTTAAAATGACATTTTAAACAAATAAAAACAGAATATTCTTGCTGTTTCTGTTATGTGATCCATAAAAAGACCCCAGAAACAGCTTCTGTTTGAATGTAGTTCCTTTGGTAGCATCACCAGATGCTAGCTGTTTGCTAGTTTGCCTTAGAAGCAGCTTGGCTTCGTCACAACCGTTTAACTGGCGTGTGAAATTAGGGACGACAACAATGGCCACCGATGCCTGGCTGGTGTTGGTAGGAGACGGGATCAGCTGGCACGTAACTTCTGAGACTGTCAGTCACTCCGCACCATGCCTGCTGCCAATTTGCAGCTGCCAGTTAGCATAGCATGCCTACTCAGACAACACCCCAGAGAAATAGCCAGTGAGCCTCCAAGCATCCACAGTTTTATTGCATATTAAAGAAAGGAATGCAAGTTTACAGCGAGATCAGCTGATCCCTGGATCAAGTTGCAAAATTTGCCATATTATATTTAGCGCAAAGAAACATGAGAAAACACGTTTTAAACTGAGAATATTGTAACATATTGTAACATTGTGGGAATTTTGCAATTTCATTTAAAGCATGTAAAGGCGTGTAAACTTTACAAGCTTAAAATTGACATTGCTCTTTATAATGTTTTTTCAGTATTTAATATTATTTTGGAGAAAAAAGAGAACATTTGTGTTTTTGTAGCATTGCAAAACCAACAGCACATTCTTTCTTTTAGTGGAGCTAACAATACACTTAATAAAAGTTGAAATTCAACATGATGTTTGTGATTTGTGCATGTGTGCACAACAAGCCCCTAAGTTTGTTTCAGTTGTCGTGCCTTGGGCATGCTGCAGAGTTTTTTACTCATTTGCTGCCCTAAATTCACTGTTGCCTGCAACGAGCCAACAGTATCACAGGACTTTTTTGTATACTTGGTTTGCTTTTTTTTCCATATCAATGTTTACTTCTTGTTTTTAAGGGAACCTGCGAGTTGTATCTGCATTTGCTGTGACACACAGTCTCTTTGATCTGACATGGATGCCATTTAATGAATATAACTGGAGTTGCGGTGAGTTTACTTGTATTTGCCTGCAGCATCGCGTTTGATAGAAGTATGAGAACATGCCAAATACAATTTTGTTTGGAGTATAAAATTAGCCTGTGTGCCGTGCTTGTGAAAATGTTTCATTAGGTCTGTCTAATTTGGATTATCCAAGGATCCAGACTGCTAATGATGGATTGTAGATTTGCAGGCCAATTATTTCTGACTCACCTGCAAAAGACACCCTTTGAACTCTTATATCTTTAAGGAACTGATGTATCTACAAGTCTCCCTTTTAAGATCTGTGCCACTTAGTTACTGACAACAGAAGCAGAACTGACAGTAAAATTTTATTTATCTTTTTTTTAATGCAGAAGAATACAGAAATACACATATTCAATCAAATGTGCATATATTAATTTACTCCCGTTATGTTTGTCTTTTAAATTTATATAGTTTCACACTTAAATCTGTTAGTGCAACATATGGAGTAGTGCTTCTACTTCATGCTTTCCATCCCACTCCTTCACTGGTTTCTGACTTAAACAAATACATAAACAATATGAGCAACAAAAAAATAGCTAATATTTTCCGATCATATGAACAAAAAGCTGAATTCAGATTTTTAGAATGTTGCTTTGCTTTTATTTCTAATCTAGGAGTCATCCATATGCAGGACTTGTGACATTATGTGCAGATACTGAGTAGAGAAAACCTTTAAAATGGAGCATGGGCAGCATTTGCTTTGTTTCTCTGTTGTGTGCAGTTTCTTGGCATGGCATGCTGATCTGCCTGGCTGGCGAGTGTATAGGGACAAACAACCCACAGTCGGTATGAGGTGTTTCAAAGAGCCCATTTGATGTGAACAAAGCAACGGAGTAAAACAGCAATGGGAATAATCAAACATTAAGGGGCTTTTATCCATGCCCTGTGCAAGTTCATTATGGATGCTTGATTTTGGCTTTAGGCAAGCGAGTGGGGATGCACAGTAGGATGCTGAGGACAGCTCCATTGAATACAGAGGCTCCACCCCCGCTGATGAGATTTATCATAAATTTAATTTCCCAAAACCAAACTGGAGTCAATCCTTCCCTGAGATTTGGCATTGATTGGCTAGACTTTACTCTTTGCTCCCACTTTCCGACGCTGCTTGTATTAAGAAAAGGCCTCACCACTAATTACACCCTCTCAGTCTAATAGAGGCATCCTGTTAAACAAACAATTGATCCCCGCTTAACACATGTACCCACGTTAGTAAAACACTATTTGCCAATTTGCCAAAGGCAACACAGACAGGAGGGAGAGAGAGAGAGAGAGAGAGAAAAAGAAAAGGGGAGGCAAAGAAGAGAGCCACTGGGAGCTCCTGCTATCAGAGGAGGAGGAAGAGCATTGGCACAGAGGGGTGGGAAGTGGAAGAGAGAGAGAGAGAGACTGTCCACCGCTCTGCTTCCTAGCTGGATCTTAGAGATACATGATACAAAAGCTTTCATCAATGCTAATTTGACAGTTATGAAACTTCAAAGAACAATAAAGATGTAGAAAAAGTACTTTTATTGAGTATGAAGATGAGCTGGGATATACTTGATATGTTTTAGTTTGATGTACAAGTTTTTTTTGCATGGATGGCAATCAGTTGCACAAAGAGCTAGTTTCATTATTTCACCAAAAATGGATGCAAATAGCATTAGGTATTTAAAAAAAAAACTTGCTTTCCAGTTGCAAAATGTCGAGTTTATCAAACTTTTCGTCTGAAAAGAAAATCCTCTCATCTGAAACGGTCAATTTTGTTGCAGAAGATATACATTTTTTGCTAGATTTCGAACTTTAAGTAAATTCTTTCAATCTCAATAATGAGCGTCTATATTTCCAAAAATGAATTAAAAGGGATCAAATCAAACCTAATGTATAAATGCACTAAATGTCCTTCAGGTGCTTCATGTCCACATAATACTTGCATGAAATAATGACTTCAAACTGAGGCCGGATGTAGGCATGGGCAGGGGGGGGGGGCATTACCCCCCCAAATTACATGACTGCCCCCCCCCAAATGCAATTGCATGCAGAAATACCAAATTTCAAAAATATTTCAGTGAAAAATGGTCAGAGTGAGCGCTCTCTTCCATTTGTCCTCATTCAAAGTAGCTACTGATGAATGGCACAGAAAGAAAGAAAAACAAAAAACACAAAAAAGAACAAAAAAACAAAATAAAAACCACAAAAAAGAACAAAAAACACAAAAGAACAAAAAACACAAAAAAGGACAAAAAACAAAACAAAAAACACAAAAAAGAACAAAAAAACACAAAAAGAAAAAAACAAAAAAGGACAAAAAACAAAAACCACAAAAAAGAACAAACAAAACAAAAGCCACAGAAAAGAACAAAAAACACAAAAAAGAACAACAAAACAAAACAAAAAACACAAAAACAAAAAAAAGGCAAAAAACAAAACAAAAAACACAAAAAAGAACAAAAAAAACAAAAAACACAAAAAAGAACAACAAAACAAAACAAAAAACACAAAAACAAAAAAAAGGCAAAAAACAAAACAAAAAACACAAAAAACAAAACAAAAAACACAAAAAAGAACAACAAAACAAAACAAAAAACACAAAAACAAAAAAAGGCAAAAAACAAAACAAAAAACACAAAAAAGAACAACAAAACAAAACAAAAAACACAAAAACAAAAAAAGGCAAAAAACAAAACAAAAAACACAAAAAAGAACAAACAAAAAAACAAAAGAAAAAACACAAAAAGAAAAAAACAAAAAAGGCCA
This sequence comes from Callopanchax toddi, assembly GCA_006937965.1. Lineage (NCBI taxonomy): Eukaryota > Metazoa > Chordata > Actinopteri > Cyprinodontiformes > Nothobranchiidae > Callopanchax > Callopanchax toddi. The sequence goes on along the minus strand of SSNR01000042.1, from coordinate 2,327,833 downwards.
AATATCAAAACAAAAAAGGACAAAAACAAAACAAAAAACACAAAAAACAAAACAAAAAACACAAAAAGAACAAAAAACAAAACACAAAAAAGAACAAAAAACACAAAAAAGAACAAAAAAAACACAAAAGGACAAAAAAACAAAACAAAAAACACAAAAATAACAAAAAACAAAAAAAAAACCCCACTAAAAAGAACAAAACAAACCCAAAAACAAAACAAAATATAAACCGATGAATGCAGCCTCAACAGGGCATCAGCCAGTGTCCTACTTGTGCCGTCCCAAGTCCGGGTAAATGCAGAGGGTAGGGATCAAATATGAAAATAGATATCTGGATAGAGGAACTGATATGATGATGTCGTAGTTTTTGATGCGTTTAAGGGATTGGGGGGGTGTGATGACCAAAAAATTCTTAGCATGTACAGACTGGCCCCCCCTGATATTCTACCTGCCCTCCTTAATAGGGCTGGCTAGATCCGGCCCCGCTTCAAACACATGTCTAATAAGACTGACTTGTTACGTGTCAAATAATTAAAAAATACATTCAAATTCGATGTTTTTTTTTTTAATAAACAGATGTTGTGTTTGTCTGTTTAAATGTGCTGATTTGGTAGCAGGCCGCTCCAAGAGGAGCATCGCATCCCGTCAAGTTCACCTGCATTCCATCACAAATACATTTCAGCTGGATCTGAATGCAACACGGTGGGTCAGAATAAATCACGCGTGTGTCTACATAACTGCTTGTCAGTGTGCGTGTGTGTTCACATGTTTGAATCGGGGGCAAAGCAGGGTTGAAGCAAAGCTAACAGATTGCCTCGTTTGCCTTTTTGAACTGCCCAGCACGTTTGGAGAACAGGAGGGGAACAACAAAAGGTGTTAATGGCTTTATGGAGGCCCCATGCTGACAGAAAGGCCATTATCTTCTTGATTCACTGCAGAATGGATAATAGCCCTGATCAGTCGCCCTCTTTATCTTTAGGACCAAAGACTTGAATGCTGGGTTAACTTATCACCTTCACCATAAACCGATTATTGTAAACACTGTCAGTAAATAAACATCAGTGGGGTTCAGAAAATAAAGGAAAACCTCAATCAGCCAATAAATGATGTTTTATTTAGTATTTTTTAACTGGTAAAAATAAATTTTGTGTTTTGTTGTCAGCTTTTTTGCAAGTAATCCTACAAAAAATGTCCTAAAACGCCAAAAAATACATGTTTTATTTTCCATGGTATCTATTTTATTGCAATGGAAACATTTAAACCTGAGTGTATTTATAGATGTGTGTGCATGCGCCTTGTGTGCTTTGTGCCTGAGTGAATTGCTTTGCACTCATTGTGTGTAGGAGTGTCTGTGTGTGTGTGAGATGGGTAGGGCAATGTTGTAAACTTATCAGCTGCTGATGACTTTCCACACAGCTCTAAGACAACTTAAGCCCTCTCTAATTACAGCACATCTGTTGCAGCAGAGAGGTATTCTTGTCATGTGGTTTAACAAATACTTTCACATTCAGAGGAGTACATACCTAATGAGCCTCACAGCCCAGGGCAATTCACGTCGCCCTACTAAGATCAAAAATCCTAACCTGCACACACATACAGCTACAAGTTAAAGAAAAGGGGGGGGGGGGGGGGGGGGAACACAAGACCACGATGGATTTCTGATACACAATCAAAAAAAAAAAAGACAATTCACGGTAACAGAAAGAGACTTGCACAAACACGTACAAGCACCACAACAACCTGTTTTTCAAAAGGCGACAAGAACAAATGATTCAAATGAAAGGAGCCAAACTAAGAGTCGGGATGTGTTTATACTCTCTGACAACATTCTGAGGGTGTTATCAAGGTGGAAATCAAACAGCCCGTCTGCTCTAATTATTACCTGCCCTAAATAAAGAGAAGTTGTCTTTGCAACCTGGGGGATGAAATGGGTTGAAGAAAATAACATCAAGCGGCAGATGAAGAATACACCCACAAGGATATCTGGCAGTCGGTGTAAATGTGCTAAGGTTGGGCTATAATAACCCAGTAAGCTCGCTGTAATGATTGTTGGGGAGACAGGGGATAAAGTGCTTTATCTCAAACTGCTGGAGTCATTCACAACAGGTGCTAGTAGCACAAGCTACAGTCTCTGACGACCAATCACGACGCCGCTGCAGCAGAGGGGCGGAGGTAGTAAAAACTACATGACATCTCTGAAAGCAACGAGGAATATAACCACCTGAATTCCTCCAGTCAAGAGTAGATCTGCACATAATCCTAATATTAGATGATGAGATATCATTCCCGCTGAAATAACACAGCAAAAAGAAACTGAGTTCAGTGTCTCCTATCAGACAAATTGTCCAAAAAAGCCTTAAATTGCCTTTGGTGCAGTGTTTATTTTATGGCTTTAGTCAGCCGCTGCTGCTGGGACGTCGGAGTTGAGTACGACATGGTTTTAGCATATGGTTCACTGCAATGCCGAGGCTTAACTTTGGCTTGTGGTTTCTGTCTGTGAACCCCCTTGGCTTAGGCTTCATTTTCCAGGGACATTCCAAATGTCATTATAAAGTATATTGCAATAAAGAAAAGTCACTCATACCATCTCCCCAACACATGTGCAAACCTCGCACAGCGACACACAATCGCATCCTCGCCCATAATAAGCACACACATGTGTTTCCTGTCTGTATCAACACCAAGAGCCTTCCCGCGCAGCTAGCCTTCCTCCTCTTCCTGCAGCCGAGCGCCACCCTAATATGGCCGCACCCCCTAAAGATACAATATGCGCTTATTGGCGAGCCACTCTATTAGTGACAAAAGGTCACACTGTGAAAATATTAAACTTATGAGGGACCCGCGCTCTCATCGCACCCAAATATGCGGAGAAAGCACAAAAAAGGTGTTGTGTCCTCTGTGTATGATTATATCTTCCTCCTTCATCCTCCGAGCAGTGACCCAAGGGCCACTATTTTATTGGTCTCAGATGCTGGCTGCCTCACAATGTACAAAAGAGCCTGTTATTCCAGACCGGTATTAAAGCTGGCCTTCGCATGTGGCATTATCCACATGATACACAAGCATGCACGTATATACACGTGAGTGATCCGTACACAGAAGTGTGTGTGCTTTGGGTGTGGATGCCTGTAAGCAGCTGAGTCTGAGCTACTTACAGAGAGAAATGTGGCCTCTTTATCCTGTCAAAGGTTATGACAGGATGTCAGGGAAACTGCTGCCTCGTGTGTTTAAAACCAGTAAGAATGAGTGTTTTTAAACCAATCAAGTGCAGACAGGAGAAGAGTCACATGTTGAATGTGTTAGCCAAGCATCAATGACCAGTAGATTGGAGTTGGTGAGGATATAGCTCTCATATGTTGCATATTTTTTCTGTACTTCATCCATGTTTTTGTTTTCATCATTAAGTGCAATGTTCATGTAAATGTTTGAATGCAGTATGTCAGTTTATGTGTGTGTGCAGAGTTGCTACCATCACTTCCAAAAGCTTTGATTTCCCCCGGGAAACGACAGAGGTCATCTCATCGGCGAGGGATGAAAACAACATTTGCATCCGATTGGTCACACCCACGACATTAAAGTTTTAGCCAGACAAAAACACGTCAAAGAAATTTACATCGCTGCGCTGACAGCCCTACAGACCAGCGGACACAGCCCATTGCCACTTCCAATTACGAAGGCTACTTTTATTGTGTGTGAACTCTATATTCCCCATTACCAATAAAAATACATAACAGGGAGGAGATATATTTTTCTTTGTCATAGACATTATCACCCTCTCCATCCGCTGAGTGTGTATCAAGCTGCCAATCAGAATTAGGGAGTAGGCCAGCAGACGTGAGATGATTCGCCTGGCTCAGCCCCCATGCATGGATTTAAATAATAAAAGAGAGATTTCTCTCTAGGCCCTCAGCACAGTGCCAATAAGAGAGCAGGGAAAATGGGAAAATGGCTGTGTGCAATGAGAAATAACTGCAAATTGAGGGTATAATGAACACGTTTAATATTTCATTTCTCTGGATGGAAATATCTATACTGGATAGCTTTTTTTTTTTCTGAAGCTCTCCATTTGGTGGAATAAAGCTCTTATTTGGTCTGAGAAACCATGAAAAAAAAAATTAACCAGCTGCTCAGGCTGAAAGAGACGACAAGAAAAATGAAATACCTGGCCGTATAAAGACAGTAATCATTTACAATTACACAACACACAGCCCTTTCATCGTGAGCGGTCCCAAAATCTCGGCTACAGCAGATGTGGAGCTCATATGAGCGTTGGCTTCAGAACGGGAGATTTCCTCCTTTGATGTGATTGGTGGGAAATGCCAAGATACCTTCCAGTAATCACCAGCATTTTTTTTTTGTAGCATTTAATAGCACATATTACCTCCTCAAAGTATAACTACCTTTTACTTTTACTTTCCAGTCTGCCTTGGCATATATCCTGTCTGGGTATATAGTACCTTATTCTCATATTAGATATGCCACATGTAATATTAGAAGGTTAAAGCAGGATCTGTCTCTGTATTTTTTATTTCACACATAAAAACACAGTGGTGTTCTTGTAGGAATGATATAGGTTCCAGGGTATTATAGCCAGAGCTATAAATATGTGGTCAGTAGCATTTTATCTGCATTATATCTGAAATCTTGACAAATAGAAAACTGGAAGCTCTCTGGTTTTATTTCTTCCAGGCCTAAAAACTCCACTCTTTGGTTTAAAAAGTGTCAATTTCAGAGGCTTTTTCATTTGCCAAGAGTCAGAATAAATGGCCACAAATATGTATTCTAAGTCGAAACAGGTTGGTCGGATTGTTTATATTGTCTTCAGTTCACGTTTTATTTTGACTGGGAGACCTTAATGAGTTCCAGGACCGTCCAGGCAACTTAAAGGATTTATCCAGTAGGACCTTTTAAAAAAAATGTTTGACTTTTATAAATAAATGGTTTTGATAACTGTAGATTTTAAGTGCTGTTAAAAGTCCTGAAACTGAAGGACTGTTTTGAAAATGTTTGCTTTTTGTGCAAAAATGATCAGAAATCATGTTTTTTTTAATCATTACAACTAAATATAAAGTAGGCCTGGGCGATAAATCGATTGAATGAATTAATTCAAATGTTTGGTTGCGGACGATTTAAAAAACAAGTAAATCGAGTTTTTGTGTAATGGCATATTTTTGGCTCCTCGGAGCTTCCGTAGAGCTAGTTCCTCATAGCATTATGGCTAGCAACAACAACAACAGCAAAAACAATCACCGAAGCAGTCGCTTTGCACATATAGGGCCCTATAATATCCGTTTGATCTTTTCCCAAATTCCAATAACCTCACGGCTCGTTTCTATGAATTTAGCTGAATGTTCCGTATACGGTTCTACCGGCTCCATGCTGCTGCCTGTTTTCAGACGTGACTCTGACTCAGAGCTCATCACATTACGCTGCCAGTCCAATGTCTGTTGACTAAACTTAAAGAGAAGTCATTCTTCAGATTCATAAAGGTAATTTGGATATTGTTCTGCCCTGAGCTTTGCACTAAACTTTGCGGTGTTGAATTTTCTGGAGGTGTTTCAGTTTCAGTTCTTTTTTTCCAACTGTTTGGAGACTGCGCTCTGTGTGCACAGGTACGGTGGCGGCGGTGGCCAAAACACTTCGAAAAATATTATTTTCTTTACTAATTTGCAGATATAAGAGAATTCCGTGAGATTCCACGTTTTATACTGAATTCCATTTTGTTTGGGAATTGCCGTGATTCCGTCCATTTTTTCAGCATCTGCCGTTTGTATGTGTAGGGGGAAAATCAGAAAAAAATCGTAATTCAAATTAAAAAGAAAAAAATCGGAGATTTTATTTTTAGGCCATATCGCCCAGCCCTAAGTGTATTTTTTTAAATGTATTTCATCCATCCATCCATCTTCTATAACTGCTTAGTCCTCCACAGAGGGTCCCAGAGTGGTCAAGGGGCGAAGCAGGGCCACACAGAGATGAACGAGACAAACAATCAACCAGACACCCACTCACACCTAAGGACAATTTACAAGCCCAATCAGCCTGACAGTCACGTTTTAGGTCCGTGGGAGAAAACCGGAGTACCCGGAGAAATCCCACGCATGCATGGGGAGAACATGCAAACTCCACGCAGAGAGGCCGCAGAGCCGGGACGCGAACCCACGACCTCCTTGCAAGGCAACAGTGCTAACCAACTGCGCCACCATGCAGCAAAATGTATTTCATTCAAAACAAAAATTTTAAAGACAAACAAAATAAACAAACACAATAAAAAAATACAGATGAATGAAAAGGGGGCAGAAGAAAGAAAAAAACTTTTATATTTTCTACCCCTATTTACCAAACAGAAATCTTGATTCATCCATATTTTTACAAACTTACATTTTTATTACATTCATATTCTTATTTCCTAAATTAATCACAGACATTGACTTAATTTATAATTTCATAAATCTGCAATACATTTGATTTATCTTTTAAATACATTAAGCGACTTTGATTCTTTAATTTCCAAACTAAGGTTGTTCCACAGTTTTACCCCATTTACTGAAATACTCACTTCCTTTATTCTGGTTCTAAATCTCAGTTTTTTAAAGACTTTAGTTCCTTTTAACATATAACAACTTACTCTCCGTTCAAACATCTTCTGAATATTTGTTGGTAATGTATCTGTACAAACTTTGTACATTATTTGGAATATTTTCAAATCCACCAAATCATAAATTTCAGTATTTTGTACTTGATAAACAATGGATTGGAGGGTTCTCTGTAGTGACTATTATTAATTATTCTCAATGCTCTTTTCTGTAAAATAAACAATGGCTGTATGTAAGTTTTACACGTGGCCCCCCAGATTTCTACACAATAAATTAAGTACAGAACAATCAGTGAGTTATACAAGGTCAACAGCCCAGAACTATTCAATAAAAATTTCACTCTATGTAATTTTAATATTTTAATGTTTAATAACATTTTAATTTAAACTGCCTGCATACAGACAATAATATAACACTTTTAACGCTTCACCAAAAAGCTGTATCCTCCAAAATCTATATTATAAAAACTTTCCCGTCCACTTTTTAATCCCCTCCCTGCTGTCCTCACAGCATGCAAATTAAGTTGTCAGAATAGAAATGCTTGGAACATTAATTGCCTTACATGAATAATAATTATGATGATGGTAATGATGGTGTCAGTCTGTTGTGAGCAGGCATGGATTAGCATTACTTGGTATTAAGGTATCGCGTTCATTAGACTTCCTGAATCGATGCATTAGGCCCGATGTTTATTTGCTATAAATCAGCTTCAAAGACAAAGTATCAGGCTGCATTTGGTGGAATGAGGTCAAGATGCAAACCATTAATTCAACAGCTCCCAGCGCACGAACTAGAACAGAACAACCAGCAGGCCCAAGCAGTTAAAAATTCATTTTGGCTTGTCCTGAATTTGTGTACTGGTGATTACTGACAGTCTCTCTCTCTCTCTCCCTCGCTCTCTTTTAATGCTTTTCTTTTAATCTTATGATTCATACATTATTTATCTCAGCATTTCAAATATTAAACGCATGTATTAATTTCATTTATCATCTGCAAAAACAAGAGACAAAAACAAAACTGCAAGCGAACCCAAATCTTGGTCTGGAGACAAGTCTCAGGAGAAGACAATAGACATTAGACATTTTATTTGAAGTTGTTACGCAGGCATTTATGAAATGAGCGTGGTGAGATTAAAACGATGCTCTTTCATTTGAAACTGCTTTGCTATAATAGCTGTAATTAAAAAAATGAAAAGATGGAGTTATATGGAAAATCTAAAAGCTTTCTTGCATGCTGTGGTTTCGTGCCACACAGTTTCTTTTTATTTGTACTGCTGTGAAAACAAAGTAGAGGAACACCAGGGTTTTATTTTTGGGGTTTATTTATTTTTGCTTTTAGACCTAATCCAGGTGAGGGAGGAACTGGGTTCCATCGCTAGAGACCGTCCTAAATCTCTGTGATGATGGTAAGTTAGCTAGCAGGCTGCTCCGGTTGTGGAGATTGCTTGTGTGAGGTAGACTCACCTCCACCTCCGAGGCTCCCTCTCCTGTTGTGTTTCTCTGTGATCTTGCAGTCATGTATGTGATTGGATTTTGGCTTAACAAAAACCTGAAATTACACACCTATTGTGCTTCGGCTAAGCCCGCTTTCACAGCGATAGGGGCAGGCTCTACACGGCTCTCTTGGCTGCCGACTTTTGGGATCCCGCCCCTTGTCCCTCGCAGGTTGTTGAAGGAAAAGGATAACAGGATTAGGTCAGGGTTTCAGGGAAAGCATTGATTGTCATATTTGGCTGGCAGCTGTAAAAGGAAAGTGCGCCATGGGTCACAAACTATGACGTTGTACAGGCTCAGCATTTGCCCCGCGTGACGTTACCTCGACGCAGGCGGAGTGTGAGGTGACAGAATTTGGGAGACGACTGAGAAGCCTTTCACCATCCGTTACTCGGGGACCCTGACACTGTACCATCTGTGACGCCAGCCCCAGTCCCCTCAGGCTATGCTTATGCTCATCACAGAGATGCTGATAACACAGGGTGTGACTAACACACCATACAAATCTCCACATCCCAGGCACATACAGAAACCGAGCAAAAGGCACACACATACACACTCCATCCACTATCATAAGCAGTCGACAGGAGGCAGGTTAGTCTCAGCTCTCAGGGGCGTGTGGTTGTAGCTCTGTGATGAGTGGGTGGACCCAGACAGGGTAATGACAGGGTAAGGACTATGTATGTCAAGTTGTGTGTAATTAAATTTGAAACTGACAGTACTGTCACAGAGAGGAGCAGTGAGGTGAAAGGTGAGTGGGAGGAGCTGATGGGGCTGGATTGGAGTATTTGTTACAGATCTCTGAGACAAACCCCTGCTGGTTTTATTTTCCTGAGAGTGGAGTGAGTTAGTATCATAAAGAAGTGGTAACGGTATGAACGTAGTATACACTGTTCACTTTATGTTTTAGTGTCTGAGAAAAAACAAGGAGTGCAAACTCTGTGACTGTTTGAAAATGTTTGGATTTTTTTGGGGGGGGGTAATAACTCTGATCTTTGACTTTACTTCAGGTAAATGAAATTTCTTCTAAAACTAAGTTTAAGATCTGAGTTGTGCAGGAAAAAAATGACTAAAAAGTGAGCACAAATGAGAAAATTATCAATCAAGGTTTTGCTTGCTGGTGTATTGTAAATACTTAGTTTGCTATTCAAGAGTGGAAAAGTTAGCTTGGTAAACCAGACTATATATGTAGATATATAGTCTGGCCACGGTCCACTGAAACGACTCATTCATAGGGGCGGGACCAATGGTTCTCAATCAAACCGTCTTCACATGCTATTGGATAGCGCTAGAGCCATTTAGCAACAACTGGAAACAGCTGGTAGATTACACAAAGCGGCCAATAAATCCTCTTTCAAAATAAAAGACTTTAGTGCCTCTATCTGTTCACGTCTTAGAGAGAAGCCCAAATCTAAATCGCTTCAAACAAACACGGTTCCCGAGCTGCCGCCATGTTGTTTAAATTCAGCCGGAGCGCTGACGTCATCGGCTATCCCACCCTCCAACCCATTTAGGCGTTGTGATTGGCCCGGTATGAGACTGACCGGACCAATCAGTGGGCTGCAGAGGTTCCAATGAGCGTGGCTAGACCAAATTTCTGTAGAGCAGAACTGATGGTCTAGTATACTAAGCTATGGAAAAGTATGATTTTTAAAAAAACATAAGGTAACACCTCATTGAGATTAAGAACCTCTTTTTCCAAAGGAGACCTGAAGGCACATACTTTATGAAGTTCATCATTTTTTCTTCTTTGATCGATCAATTGTTGAAGTTCTTTTTATTCAGACATGTAATGTCTGTGGGCCGGAACATGTCAAGGAAAAGGGGTAAATAAAAAACTTACCTCAAAACATTACATGTCTGAATAAAAAGAACTTCAACAATAGACCTGAAGGCAGCTGGGGGTTCAGTATCTAGCCCAAGGACACTTCGACACATGGCCTGGGCCGGGGATTGGACCCTCGTCCCTCACACAGTAGATGACCGCTGATCCGCTGAGTTTGTGTGGTGTAAGCAAAATATCTCATGAAACACTGGATGGATTTAACTGAAATCTTCAATAATTCACCACTAAATACAACTACTAAACATCAATCCAATTCAATGGTTGCATGGTGGCGCAGTGATTAGCACTACTGTATTGCCTTGCAGCAAGAAGGTGGTAGGTGCGAATCCCAGCTGCGGCCTTTCAGCGTGGAGTTGCATGTTCTCTTCATGCATGCGTGGGTTTTCTCCGGGTACTCCGGTTTCCCCCGCAGATCACAACATGCCCTATAGGTGCAACCCTGGACTCCTTTGTAAAAGAGTTTCTGAAACTCAATGGGACTTTCCTGGCTAAATAAAGGATAATAATAATAAGATGGCCGTGAAGCCATAGCAAAATATTGTATTAATAAATTTTAACTAAATTCTCAGAAAGTAATTACAGGATGATCAATTACAAGAGAAACTTTTAGAGTCAACCTGATTCAAGATGGCCACCAACAGACAGGAAAAAGAAAAAGACTCTTAACTCAGTCTGTCTTACAGATATTGAGCCAAACTTTGATGTGCTAATATATTGCATGAGATCTTGTGATATTTTGTGAGATAATGTATAACATTATTTTTAAGATTTGACCAAAACGGTAATAACTCAGTTTTTCTCTCAACATTCAACTTTGTGGAAATAAAAACGATTGAGTGATCCTTCAAGGAATTCTAGACTTTCAATGTTTTTCTGAGAGATATTTGAGATAAGTTCCATAAAGCAAATTGTTTTTGCAGTGCATTCTACAGATTATTTTGTGTATTTTATTTGCATGCACAATAAAACACATTTAGAATGTTGGACTGAGGACAGTGGGCAGAAGCACCCTGTCCTCCCTTCATGTTTATGTGTCTGCAGCTGTTATAAGAAAATGAAGAAGAGAATGAGCTCAGGAAATGACAGCTGACCCTCTCAGCTCCCACTGTGCATTCATACTGTAAACACACATACATATATACACTATATCACACACAAGTTGGCGTGTGTGTGCGTGTACCTGCACATTACATATATAGGGTTTTCTTAGCTCTTGTTCACTAAACTGTCTGCATGCTGCACTGTAATGACCTCCCACCTCCAAAGACCAAAGAATCACACACACATATGCACACACACACGGACACACACAGACTGGTCTCCCGCTTGTGTTTCCTCTTCCTTCACTTCACAGTGGTTTCTCATTATGAAGACACAATGGGAAGCAGCGTCTGCCTGGACCAATAGCGCTAAGCATAAATAATGCAAGGTCAATGTTTCTCCTCTTCTTTCTCTCTTGTTCCCCAGGGGAGAAGGTTGGATCTAAAGCGTCGACACACTAGCAGGTCTCTTTCAGCCTTTTTTTTTTTTTTACTCTGCATCCTCTCAACTTCCTTTTCCTTCTCTTCCATTTTTTTCTTGAAACAATTTGTCATCTGCTTGTTCTTTTCTCCTCTTTTACTCTTTTTTTGTATCCCTTGGATACTGGACTTGATTTTCTATCAGCTTACTTCCCTTTTGCCTGTCATCCTCTGGTTTCTTTCTGTTCCTTTCACTCTCCTTGTTTCTTTTTCTCCCCCCTTTTTTTATTCTCCCATATTTCAGGTTCTCTTCATCCTTCGTGCCTTCATCCACCCAACTTCTCCTCATCTCCTGATTTCTGATCTCAGTCTGTCCCTTCACTTCTCATTTTTCCATCATCCCTTTTTGTCTGCCTCTCTTTTGATTACTCGTTCCTCTGCTGGTAAGAAGTGGATCTTGAAAAGTGAAGGCAGGAAAAAGAGATGGGTGGGGGAATGGGGGTGGAGAGGTTAAAACAAGGCTCCCTAGAGCCAGAGGGACAGCTTATCCTTATCAGGCTTCAACCTGCTTATTAGATCCTCCAGGACACGCCGTGCTCTTCACTTAAACAACACCACCTACCCCCTCCTCCACTTCTTCTCTGCCCTCCACTCTCTGTTTCTCCCACCATCAAAAGGGCTCATGCAGTAGCTGGTCATGAACATGTTAATCACATATTAAAATACATCTGTTATCCTCAAATAAAACATGTCCACTATTGTCTCAAGTTTGCACATTTTAATTGGTGAAGGCACAGTATAGATTTTGGAGTTTAATCGAAGAGGACGTGCAGTTGATGCCCAGTCTTTGAGCTTCCTTTGTTCTGGATAAGAGAGGGTTTTTTTGTAAATCGATGCAAATTTACAGTCAGGTTCTTTGTACGCATCAGTATTACACTAATGGATTTGCTACACTCTACATAAAGTTAGTAATCTAAACCATCTTTGTACTTCTTTCTGCCAAACAACAGGCCAAGGAGTCTCATCCAGCTCCTCAACCATCTGCTGTGCCCCAGGACCCGCCAGGATTCACCCCCACCCACTGAGTCTACACGCAGCAGCATCACTAATGCCCCCAACAACCCTCACCCAGCACCCACGGGTGAGGAGAATCGGCTTGTAGGGCAGGAGATATGGTCTGAAGAATACACGAACCAAAACATATTATTTTACATGTTCACACACACCTAAAATGGTCAGATTGTCTATTTCCACACAGCAAATGATCATTATTGGACTAATATCAAGTTTAGGGACTGCTTATCTGCATATGAACATGAGGACACAGGAATAGACAAGAGACAAATGGTGTTTCTTGGGCTGCCGGCAGACCTCCTCCTGCCTGCCCTCAAACCCACTGAGATTTGGTGAATGCCAAACCTCCATGTGGAGTCTTAAGATAGACCAAGTCAGGCAGCAACAGCACAGGGTATCATATCTCTAAGATCCTCACTAAAGACAAGAACCCTACAAAGCGACATCCTGGTTCTTCACACTAACTATTCAGCCAACGTCATGAGGCCTGACTGTGGACACACGCACTTTGCACGCCATCTGATTAGTCGACATATATCATATCCTGACGAGGGGGACTCCCTCCAAAAATAAATGTATATTTAGGAGCCTTGCTGTGAGGAACAGGGTGTCAGCTCTCGTTACGACAACCACTCCAGAGGCTAAAATTAATGGCTCTCGGGTCGTCACAGGAGTGACACCCAAGCTCTCAGCGAGAGGCGGCAGCACATTCCACAGCTCGCCACCACATCCACACCAATTCTCACCAACACGCTGAAGTCATCTTAACAGCTGCCACTCAGTGCACGGCATGATGGAGGGACGGGCGGTCACTCGCTAATACGTGCTTAAGGTGTCACTTTTATAGGGTTTATCCTTTGTTTGTTTCAAATGTATAAGTGATGATCAGTCATAAAGACAGCGTTTTTATTTAGATCTTACAAACACTAGTGTGAAAACTGCCTGTTGTCTCATTCAAATCTACTTTCAAAGCAGACAGCAGTGAATGTCGTCAGTGAAAAATGAACAAAGGTCTTTGCAAAAAGTGTATGAAGTGTACCATAAAGCAGCTTTACACAAATAATTTTAAGTGCACATTATTTAATTTTGCACTGACTGGTTGCAAAGAACTTGGGGTTGCACAAACTAGTCGACTTTTATGGGCTGTAGTGACTTTTTAAAACATAAGCCACGTTTCCACTATCGGAACTTCAGGGTAAATCATAGAGCGAGAAATTGACCGTGTCTCCATTACAGCCCCCACCTTTCCGGAACTTTTGTAAGACATCAGCATCGACGTCACTGACAAGCGTAAAGGCGCCAACAGACAAGGAAGCAGAGAATAATAAATAGATCAACGATGGACAAAGAAGCGATGGTTGCGGCGTATTTCGCTGTTTTTATACATAGTGATGGAGTGCTGAACAGAAGGACGAGTATACTTCATGACGAACTAATCCAACTTTGACGGCACGGTCATTTTGCAAGCTCCGACAACAACATACAGGTAATTTATCTTGGCGCGGTGTGCTTTCATCATTGTCCTTCATCCCACAACCAATCAGCACGAGTTAACCACATTTCCCACTCCGCGAGTCTATCGGGCCGATCCGAGTACCTGCCCCTGATCAGGAACTCCGTTGGTCCCTGAAATGGCCCTGTTGGAGTGGCCCGATGAAATGGAAACAGTGGCGCGCCGCAAAGTTCCGGTAAAATTACCCTGAAGTTCCGAAAGTGGAAACGGGCCTATAGATCGACTAGTCGCTGATCACGTGAACTTTTATTTTGAAGGGGTTTCCTTTGATTAGTTCCGTTTCCTTTGATGTGTTCCAGTCTGGCGCTGCGCTAATAAAATGGATATTTACTCAAAGAATACTTCTTGGCAGCTTTTGATGCCCTTACCAATCGATTGTCCTTATTTAATCAACTTAATGGTGAGTCTTTGCTTTCTTTATCTCTTGTTTTACTAAAAATGTGGCGCTATTCAGCCCATTCAAACCTCCGATGTGCTAACAGCTAAGCTAACGAGCTAATGGCTCGGCTATCAAGCTTTGAGTGATTTTATTCATTAAATAGCGAATGTCTTTGTCATGATTATGGCCGAACAATAGACCACAAACGGACTAAAACTGTTTTACATATAAACCTGACTAAAATGTGACTAAAACTAATCAGCATTTTAATCTAAAGACTTGATATTGAAACCAAAGTGCTCCTAAAACAACTGCTTTCTCTGAGCTGTTTGTTGTCAGCATAAAAATATGTTTTTGCAATAAAGCCTGTCAAGTTTTATAAAGCCGTCCTGTATACACCGTATGTATGACGTCATCAGCCATTAGTCGAAGTCGACGCAACTTTTATTACTTGGTAGTCGACTTGTAAAAATAGCAAGTCGTGCAACCCCTACAAAGAACCCAGTTTAAAAAGTTAAAATAAAATCTCGTAGAAGTGGGTGCAGCAGCCCCAGCAGGAAAGTCCAGATCATCCTCTCCCCAGCCACTTCCACACTGTAAAAACACCAGAGTAAAATCAACTCTAGAGAGAGTCTATTTGGTCCCATGGGACCAGTTTGTTTTACTCTGGTGTTTTTACTGTGACATGCTCCTCCAGAGGGACCCCAAGGTGTTCCTGGACCAGTCTAAAGTTGTAATCCCTCCACCATGTCCTGGGTCAGCCGCCATCGCTCCTCCAGGCAGAACATGATTCAAAACACCTCCCCAGAAGGTGTCTGGGTCCATCCCGACTGAACCACCTCAGCTGGCTCCTCTCAATGTAGAGGAGTAGCAGTTCTAACCTGAACTTCTCAAATATCTGAGCTCCTCCGCCTATCCCTAAATCCAGTTACCCTACAGGGGAAACTGGCTGCCTGTATCCATAATCTATTTATAGCTATACTTTATCTTTAATTCAACTTTTAATGTTCAGAATACAATTTGATAGTTATTGGGACATAAGATATCTTAAAATAAGCCCATCTCGTATAAGAAGTATAACACGACTGGTTTCTGAAACGCTGCAGTAATTGTGCTTTGCTCACGCTCATCTGTAAAAGTCAAAAGTTAGAGCACACCTACTCATTCCAGATGAATGTATAGGTGCCTCCAAAGTGCAATCTTTCTCTCTAAAACGCACACGGAGATACTCATTCCCTCTGTAGGCGCAACACAATCACGCCATCAGATAGTGTTAAATGAGGAGCTAATGAGAGCTGACACGAGACAGAGCAATTAGACCTCATCAATTCCAGCCTTCCCTCTCTGAGGTGCCAGCTAACACCCCAATGAACAACTTGATCAGTCAGAGGGTGACATTACAACAAAATGGCCACAGCAAATCACCCACTGTGGCAGACTTATAACTCCTCTCTCTGCCTTCATCTTTCAGAGGCAGCTGATGAATCTTGTCTCCGGTCTTGCAGGTGTACAGCTGTCAGAGAGTCTTGAAACGGGAGAAGTTTACTTTGTTTAGAGCCAGAGAGAGTTTTGGTGCTTTAAGCTTTCAGTATTTAGCAGACAGGTCATTTTGTAATATGAATGTGCAGATTTTTATAAATGATATCACTAAATAGATCTGTTTTGTTAATGACGTAACTATTACATGCGGAGAACCTTTTCAAAGATTTAAAAAAAAGCAACCCTACAGTAGTTTTGCACAAGCAGCATTAAAATTATACTTTTTGAAAACATTGTTAGCTGCAGCACTGTTGTAGAAAAGGATGTGATTAAAATAATCAGGATTCAAGTCTCTATTTGTTGTTGTTCATGTACAAGCTTGTGTTAGTGTTGCAACAAGTAGCCACTACAGGATGTTAGAAATGTATTAGTTTCAAACTCCCATGAGCCGCAGCTACAGATGTAATTAAACGACTCATGAATCAATGTTTATGATTGATTTACTGATTTTTAACATGTCACAACCATTCACACCAATAACCATTGTGGAATGTGGTTTTTTTGGTTTCAACACTGCTGTTTTTGAGAATGCTGCTTTAATAATGTCCATGATCAATATGTTTATATGTGATATTCTGCCAGAGTTCACAGTAGGAGCAAGCCAGTGAATAGTTAACAACACAGTTTTCCTCATGCAGACATATTCATTCAACATTTCAACATAAAAATGGGGTTTTTTGGTTGTTTTTGTGTTTTTAAAAGATGTTGCTGAACTTGTTTAGAGTCCCTTCTAAAAAAAAAAGTCTTCCTGCCGAATGGAAATATTTATCTGTGTCTTTTTAAAGAAATAGTTATATATACTTTAGCTGCCTCCTCTGTACGTAAACCCAAACTGTGTTTGATGTTCCCTACCTCAACAGGCTGGCCTCCACAGGACAATACTTTAGGACCTTGTGATCGCAACATATGGCCTGTCACGAGTTGACCACAACAGTGAGCACCTGAAACATCCACAGCCCCTTAAGACGGATCTGGCATATTTCTCCTCTTGCATTGGAAATCAATTGGGCAGCAAATTATTTATGGAAAAATGCACACGGTCTTGAATTACTGTTGCTGGAGGCTGTTGGGATTTATCCTGGAACCTCACCACACAAATCATGCAAGGCTAGCACCGGCAAAGCGGCAGGTAACTCACTTTGAGGCATGGCAGATGTGTGTGTGTGTGAGGCTTTCTGCATAATAAACAGAAATACAGCTTCTATTTGTAAACCAAGTTTTATTTCCCCCTCTGAAACCTAAACTAAAAACCTAAAAAACTTGACCATGATTGAACTCTTGTGGCTACCCTGTCCTTCCCTGAAAAATGTGCTGATTATACCTGTTGACCCATTTCGGGCCAGTGTTGATGTGTGTATTGATCGTAATCATTATGGCTGTCACAACACAGAGCCACAATAAACCTGGATGGAACAGAACAATCATGCAAGCAGGTATGACATTACAATGGCATTGAAATGCATGATAATAAAAACGAAGCTGATGAAGTTCTTATAAAGTGACAGAAATCTTACAGATTACTCTGTGCGGGCAAAAATACATTTCAAACGCAGAACATTTAAAGGCATACCATGCAGTTTTTGCTTGTTTTAGCACCCCCTAGTGTCCGTTTTAAATCACTGTGATTAAAATGTTAGCATTGTCTTTGCTAAGAAACAGCTACAGTATATCCAACTGTTGAAATGTCTCCTCAGCCTTCAATGCTTTCTACTGGAGCTCATTCAAAGTAATCAGCTGTGTTCAAGCAGGGAGAGATGGGGAAAAAATCAGGAATCATGAGCTAAAAACACTCTGATGCTAGCATAACAGCTAGCCACATTGGGTTAGCCTAACCCTCCAGAGAAACGTGACTTTGTGAGACTTCAGGGCACCGGAACGGAGACTTAGAAGTTTCAAACTCTGCATTCTGGATCCAAGCAGCAGATGGGGCTGAGTGACTTTTCATTAACCTGTAAAGAGTCATATTAACACAGACTGGCTCAAGAAAAAAGATTTAAAAATATGACAAAGTTACATAGTGTGCCTTTAAATTTCTGAAAGTTTAAACCCTATTGTGACAGGTGTCCAAACTGTGTCCCACAGGCCATTTGCGGTCCTCGGGATGATTTCGTACAGTCGAAGGTTGGTAGGATTTTTTTCTAACAGATTAGCACGTTACACTTCATATATATATATATAACATGTTTTTGTTCATTTTATTTATTGTATTAACCTTTCTTTAGCCAGGAAAGTCCCATTGAGTTTTTCAGAAACTCTTTTTCCAAGGGAGTCCTGGGTTACCACCTATAGGGCATGTTGTGATCAGTGGGAGAAACCGGAGTACCCAGAGGAAACCCACGCATGCATGGGGCGAACATGCAACTCCACACAGAAAGGCCGCAGTCGAGATTTGAACCTGCGACCTTCTTGCTGTGAGGCAACAGTGCTAACCAACTGCGCCACCATGCAGTTACCTTTCTACTAATGTGAGGCCTAAGTGGTAGGAAAGTCTTTTTAATGTGTTTTATCTTGATCTATCTAAGTTTTGACACTCCTTTTCTACTAAAAACAAGTAATTTGGTTTTTCTTTTCAGTGAAATGTGTTTTAGATTTTTACATTTTATAATTTTTAATTGGAAAAAAATGTTTAGTGATTACTTTCAACTTGATTCTGTCTGACATCTTTTAAAAATTGGACACCCTTGGTCTTTACAGTCTGATTTATTAAATGCAGTTTAAATTTATCATATTTTTTTTTGTTCTTTATTCACTTTTCCTTTGGGATTTTTCATCTCATGGGTTCAAACTTGCAGCATAACATAAATCCTCCCCTCCTACCAAGCACCTCGCTTGTTTAGCCCTACATTTGTCACGTTCCCACATTATAAATCACTCTGACTAAAGTGGGTCTGATAACTGTAGCATCGCTGTCAAATGGTCACTTCTCTAATCTGGCAGCCAGTGAGGCCTTCAGACCACCACGGATGTCCGCGCTCTGCCTTCGACGGGGCGCCACCAGCACGCAGCCGAAACATTTGTGCAGCTAATAATTCAGCTGTTAGGATAACTGGCTCTTACATTTGACAGTCTGTTCACACAGAAAAATATGAACAGGGAGCCCCCCGAGGCCGTCGCCAGGGTGTTACATTTACAAAACGGGGCTTCGTCCAACACACACACATAGTCATTCTGTCCAATTTCCTACAGTCAGTCAAGACCGGAGAGAAACTGTGAAAACACAACAAAACCTTTTCTCTTTGTGACGAGTTAGTTTGATCTCGCCTGGAACAATCTGAATTAATTGAAAAAGGCACTTTATGTAACAAGTTAATTAAACCAATCTGGTGACAGCTTGTTGCATGATTGGAAATAAAAGACACATTTCATCCTATTTTCTTTTATTTGTATTTTTTATTGTATTCATGCAAATTTAACAAATCTGTTAAAAAAAAAAAACAGATCACACCCAAATGACGAGATGTATTAATAGCAAGTCACATGTGTTGTTACTCTATAAATTATGAGTGTAAAGATCACTGGTTGAAGCCCTGACTACACAAACAGGATGTGTCATGGAGGACACATGGGGGTCTTCCAGCATGGGGGTCTTCCCGCTCACAGCTTCTGCAGGCAGATTTATCATCCAGAGGTTAAGGGTGGGCCATCGACCTATGGAGGGGGAGCTTCAGGGTGGTTGGGGCTGGGGGGGGCAGCGAGCTAAAACAGGAAATTTTCCTTTTACGTGTTTTAAAAAACAGTTTTGCAGATTGCTTTGGGAGGAGGAAAGTCCATAAAGCAGCGAGGAGAGAGCTGCAGCCACATGTCTGAGCAGTAATGTGATCCTGAGGGGCTGACCGCAGTTAATTTTTATTACTGTAAATACTCTGTTTGCTTGTGTTCTGTCTCGCACGACCCTCACAGCTGCCTTTATGTGAATCTCGTGTTTGATTAACCCCCCGCTACATAGTTAGGGCCCATTTGTACGCACCTATACATAAACGGGCACAAAATGCTCTCTAGTAAAGTAGTCATACGCTTGCAGACAGAGACATAAATACGGTGTCAGGAAAGGTTACAAAAACATGAGTCATACATTTACTCTGTTCCATTTGTTGTGCTATTTACACCAGTTTTGCATGTAAAGTCTGTTCACACACACACACACACACACACACACAAAAACATGTACAAGTACCAATACAACAAGTTAAAAACAGAAACATAATAAAAGACTGCAACTACACTGAGCATTAGAGCAATTTGCCAAAGGAAGGTTCAGTATAACAGAAGCTTTTGGAAGTTTGTTTATGGAGTCTGTTTGATAGTGGAAGATGTACAAACAGACAGACAGTTAGACAGACAGACTGTGTGGGGGAGATCAGTGAGGTAGAAAGCCCTGATTGATAAACTCCCTATCAGGCTATTTACGATCTGGCTGCAGGAGAGGCAGGCTTCGCCAGACAGAAAAGCAATTAATCTGCAAACGAGCTGGGGAACAGCCGGCCTGAGCATTGGAGCCTCCTACCAGCGTCGCTCTGGAGGGGAGATAAGGCTGCAGACGGCTATTTATTGTACATTTTAATTAAGTGCTTGTTAACGCTAGTTATCTTAACAGTCACAAAATTACCGTTGTAATGCATTTAGTTTGAGGAAAAATGGAGAGGGCTTGAGCACTTTATGAAAGCTGGCACAGCTTGCCTTCATTTGAAATCACAGGATAAATTCAGAGGAGGCGGATGCCACAATGATCTAAGCTCAGGCGCTAATGGTTATTTAATATGGCCATCAGCGGTCCCAAGTCCCCAGCATACGGCACTCGCACAATAGCCTCCAAACCCTCTTTAACACTTATTTGAGATGACAGGAAAAATGAAACCGTTTGTGCTTTCAATGGAAAAGCAATCATTGGTACATTATACTCCGCTTGCCCTATCATGCTAATGCCGGGTAAAAATGTCACCAAATGTATTTAAAGGCCTGATGGAGTGTTGCCGTTTGATTCCTGCTGCCTGCCTGATTAATAAAAACCTTCAATTTGTATGTAAATGCAACCTGGGGCTCATATCATCTGCACACCTGCACCTGGAGAAAAATAATAAACTCAAGTTTAATGTGGCAATTATGAGAGTTTATGGGGATTGTGGGGAAGAGGGCGGCAGAGGAGAGGCTGACTTGATGAGAGGGCTCTCAGAGGGGAGCGGGCCAACCCGGACCAGCCCACTACAGGAATGACCTGATGCACAAATATCACCTCAGCTCGCAGAGCTTACCACAACATGCATGTGTCCTGCACGCAGGCTGATGGTGTGGGGATTAAGGCAGTTCAGAGCTGTTTTGTTAATAGCAATTAGTGCTTGCTTTCCAATAATAGCAGCTGCTGTTTGAGTTTTAATTACTAATAGAAAAGACTTTCATCCCCATAAAAACAGCACCTTTAGTCACTTGTGCTAGCTGTGATTAAGACTTCTAATTAAATTTGTAAGTCAAAACAGATTTTTGGGGGGCAAAGAATTAATACTTAACAAACCAAACGTCCTTCATACACAACGTACTATACAACGTACAACGTGCTATAGAAACATGGAGTTCTATCTTACCTTTGATCAAACTTTTTGATAATAAATCATTAATCACATATAAATCATTAAAAATCATTAGCACATCTATAGAGGTGTATATTACAGTGGCGGATCTAGAAAAGAAATTAGAGGGGGGCCAGGCAGGGGCCAGCTGCTTTTTTAAAGGGGTACAATCTAAAACACTAAGCACTTAACATGGGGCCACATGGGGGCCAAGCTTGTTGTCAGGGGCCCCCCCTCCTAGATCCGCCCCTGGTATATTATGAGGACTAATAATAAAATTCGAAGCACAAAAAACACAATCAATAAAGACAAATAGAAAGAAGCATTTATTTCTTTTATAATTACAGTTGGGTTTTTTAAATTTAAAATATTTAAAAGGACAAAGTTGAATTAGATCAAAAGTCTTAACGTTTTAGCAGATAATTGTATGAAGCCACTAGGTTTTAGTCAGTCAGATGAACCAGGAACTTCTTTGATAGACTAATGGAATGGAAGAGGACATCTGCGGTCATCATCACAACCCAAACCCACCCAGAAAAAGACAAACATATCCACGAATCTTTGACTTTCTGCCACAGTTCGGTAGCCCGGCAAGCCAGACTATATATATGTGGAAATACAGTCTGGCCACCATCCATTGAAACGACTCATTCATAGTGGCGGGATGAACGGTTGTCAATCAAACTGTCCTCACATGCTATTGGATAGCGCTAGGACCAATCAACGACGTATAGCAACAACCGGAACCAGCTGGTAAATTAAAATGTTACCGTATCCTGTCAGCCAATAAATCCTCTTTCAAAATAAAAGACTTAAGTGTCTCTATCTGTTCACGTCTTAGAGAAAAACACAAATCTAAATCGTCCAAACTTGATGCCAAAGCCGTTTCAAACAGACGCGGTTCCTGAGCTACCGCCATGTTGTTTATTTTAAAGTCGCTGCTCTGCCGTCACCGGCTAATCCCGCCCCCCCCCCCAAATCGTTAGAGCATTGTGATTGGCCCGGTACCAGACTGACCGGACCAATCAGTAGACTGGTTCCAATGGTGCGTGGCTAGACCAAAGTCTGCAGAGTAAAACTGACGGTCTAGTTTACTAGACTAAGGGTTTGGACCACAGTGACATAACATTTCCTTTTATTGATTATGAGCCTTGCAGCATGTTACAACTGTTCTGTGTCTGTTTTAGTTATGTTTAGTAATGTTACACAATTCTTTTAGTCTTTTGTCAATATCAGTTCTGATGACCAAATTGCTATTTTCTTCATATTTTGTTGTTGTGTGGTGAAGCTGTCTTATAATGTAATAAATGCACCATCTGAAAGGTGACTGGCAGCTCCTCGATAGACCTGATGAGACCCAGCTGTGCATTTAGTTGTGACGTAAAGTCAAGAACTCAGAAGAGAGAACTTTTTGATGAGTTTTCAAAAAAGAATATTTATCTAATGAATGAAATTTGAATATACGGGGTTAAATAGTACCTTTATGGATTAACATGATCACTGTGGTCAGAAACAGAGGAACATACTGTATGTTCCACTGTGTTAAATATTAAATATTGGTATGAGAGGCAGATAGTTAAAAATAAACTTTAGAGGAATAGTATGTCATCAGACGTAAATGAGATAAAAAGAAGTTCAGATGAGAACGTTTTATTGGGATATATTTAAATTTTTTGTAGAAAAGGGGTTATATCAGAAGGATTGAGGGTTTATAAGGCATAGTGCTGTTTTGACCCACACTTATATCCAGAAGGTGGTGAAGATGCTGTTTGTCAACTGCCATTAAAATAGAAGCTGCAGAAGAAGAAGGCTTTGCTATCAAACACTACCATTAACTCACTGGAATAAGTGATACCAGCCAACCCTGCTGTTTTGGGAATCTCATGTTGACTGAAAACTGTGGACTGGACTTTTACATATATGGATCTGATGGAGTGTGACCAACCAACAGGCCTAAAGGTGAGCTGGTCTTGTTTCTTTTGCCCACAAAACCAGTCAAAGTAACTTTCTTTTCTCACACTTTAGATTTAGTTTATATCTTTCCTTATGATGGACTGCTGGTTTGCAAGACTTGTGATTGTGATGCTGTGAAGATTTCAGCAGCTTTGTTAATTTTTCTTCTCTATTTTGCAAAAAGAATAAAAACTTGACTAATTACAAAAGAGAGATGGGAAGTTGTATTTTTTGTTTGCTTGTTTTGTAATTTCATTGAACAATTAAATTTTCTTCCTAAACAAATCAGAAAGTTTAGCTGTCTCTGGCTTTGTTCACACTGCAGGTCTTATTGCACAATCCTAATTTTTATAATTTTTTTGTAAAGTGATTAGATGTTTTTTTGCATCTTTGTTCCCATTATAGTTTAAAGATGACTGCCAACAGACTAAAAAGTCTACAATTCTGAAGCAACTTGCATGAGCAAAAGGTCTGATGTCACACAGCACGTTGTGACATCATCACACACTATAAGCTGTATTTGCAGAGGTAAATGTGGATGCTGCACATTAATATGAATATCAAATTCTAAATTTGTTGCTCAATCGGACCAAGTGATAAAACAAAGCTTGTTCCATCTGTTGATCACGTGATCTTCCCACCTCCTCCTGATGTGTTCCATCCATCTTGAGGTTGATGTAAAAGTCAAATGAAATGTAGCTAAACCAATCAGATTGAGGTTGCTTTGAAAACCACTAGATATGTTTCTGATTTAAAACCACATCTGAAAGTGACCTAAGTTGAATTTGTGCCATTCAGACTGTCATAAAAAATAGAATTTGGGTCACTTCAGCCTGCAGTGTGATTGTAGACTAAATAAGCAAAATGAACATAAAAGATTATCAAAAGCAAGAAAGTGATGAAGAGGTATTATTGGTAAATAACTGGACTTATATGGGTCTTAACATAAACCCACTAAAAACAATGCTTCTTACTGTAGCGTTATAAACTCGCTAAGTTTATTGCACACACTTCTGTAAAATCTAGGTTTGCTTTGTAGGTTTTACTCGGAGAGGTTTCTCTGATACCGTCACTTACTAGGATTTCACAGGAACTTACTCTAGGTTCTGTCAGATGTCACGGGGCGTAGATTACGTATATTAATATTGACGAATGGAAGTCAGTCGGAAATAAGACTTTACAGGATTTATTATAAAAAGACGGACGACAGAACAAACAGATAAGCAAGAGGTAGCAGTGGCTATTAGCTTTTGTCAACACGATGTTAAAGTGTTCTAAGTTGATCTTAATTTGAGAGTTTTAATGACTTGAGTCTCATGATGTTAAGACTAGGGAGTTCTAATGTAGATTAAGGATTAAATGGAGTGGAGGTGTTGCTAGTGGATAAGTTATCTTAAGTTAACCAATCAGAGGATAGTAAGTGTTCCAATCAAACATGAGTTAGTGGACTGGTGGACTGCTATGATTGGTTAGGGAACTGTGGGGGAGTTTACCAAGTTCACATGGCTTCAGCCCGTTAAAATGATAATTCACCTTAATGAAGTATGAACATAAATAATATTGTTTTAACCTTTTAGCAATGTAAATATATGAAATAATACTGAAGCTGGATCAAACATTCATAATACTGTGGAAGTAAATGCATTAATCATATTAAAGACATTTCTGGACAGTGGATTAAAAGTAGTGTCATTTAGAAGGAGACATCAGGAAGTCTTTGAATTTATTATTAAAAGAGTCCTGTGGAGACTTCCGGCACGACCAAACCGGACCCTTGGAAGAATGTTGATTCAGGTTAAAACATAATAAAGAGTCATTATAATCCGAGTTACTGGGAAAAAGATGGTTATTGTTTGTGATGGTCACAGGGGTCAGAGGTCAGAGGTTATAGCGTATTTGGCAACGCTACATTACCATGATCTTGTTCCCCTCGTTAAACTGGCAAATACTCATTTGAAAAAAGTTTTAGGAAATTATAACTCATTTATATGATTATTTTTATACAAAAATTAGATAAAAATGAAGCTGAAGAAAAAACATGATTTGATACTTTGTGACTATATGACAGTTGGTGACATTTAGGAGAAAACTAAAACACTGTTCAGAGGAATATTATGTTATTGCATAGAAATGGAAAACTATTTTTTCAGCTTTTGTTCATCCAGGCTTTGAAATGTCCTCATGCCATTGTTTGTCCACTCCTGTGTTTCAATTGTCCTTTTGTCAGGTGAATAACGATCAAAGAAAGGCATTTGGAATAAAAATAAAAATAAAATAAAAGCATGCTGAGGTGCATCATTTTATATATGAGTAATCTAAACCTTATCTGTTACATGTTTCAACTGTTTGGGTATTATGTGCAAAATTTCTTTCCCTTTTTCTTTTGTTGGTCCATGTCGGTCTTACTCTCCACCTTCCGCAAGAACAAAGTGAGAGTGTATTGACTAAATGTGAGAAGAGTAAAGATTACGGGGCAAAGATTAAAGGCGGATATTGTTTACCGAGCTTGCTGTGGTGGCAGCATGCAGCTTTCACCCACACACTGGGACTTTGAAGCCAGCTCTGTCTTCCCACCTTCACAGAGCTCAGCACCAACATGTCTCACCTTGCCCACTGTAACCTGTCAGGATCAGCACTAGTCAAGCAGGGAGACACAGGAAAGGAAAGAACCCGCTGAATATTTTGACACAAGACCCCCCCGCCCCTCCCCTCAATCCCTTTGCCTCAGACAACTCAACAGAGTTTGGACCAAAACACAAACAGTAGCACGTTCACAAACCGATGCATCCATCAGTCAGACAGAGAATAATAAAAAAAGAAGGTTGAAATGTGCTCTTGGACTGCTTCACATTAAAGGAGAGGAGGGTTGATTGTCCTGTATGCAGTTTGGACCAGAGCCTTACAGCAGCTTCACCGCTATGAAGATGTGTAAATCCAGCCGCACACTCAGAAACGTGACAAAGGCGACACAACAAAAGAAAGGAGGAGAATGCGGTTATTTGGAAGAGTGTCAAAAAACTTCTGTGGTCTGTATTATCCGGGTGAGTAGACTGGAGCGATGCGGTGGGAGGGTGATAATAGTTATCTGCAGAGATGATCTACTCGGGCATGATAATAGCGCCACAGCAGTGTGACTGTGAATCAGTACCTTGATAGAGCAGAAGATGTGGGCTCTTCTCTCTCAACTGAGGGTAGAAAAAAAATCCTCACTTGCCTAATGGCTTTAGACGGCAGCCATTCGGCCCTGCTAATCTTCAGTCTCTCTGAAAATAACTTTTTGTGCTGTATGAAGATTGGATTTTACAGATCACAACGGCAAGGCAATGCATTCACTCAGCTGTACTTCTCATGAGAAACGTATCGTGATCTCTAATAATATTCTGTATACGGCTTCAGTCAAGCGCTACCTTTAAATGCGATGCTGTATTAATATTAATATTTATGGACTGTGGAGGAGCGCGAGCCATTTGAGGGGTACCGGCAGAACAAACTTCCATTAATTCCTATGGAGGGTAAAGTCCAAATTAATTCCTATTCACATTTTAATGCTTTTATGCTAATGCAGGTTCAGATGGAAAGGATGGTGAGCCCATAGGAGGAGGAGGAGGGTTAAAGTTGACTTTTGCACCTGAGAAATCTTTCCTTTCTTTTGAGAATTGGCCTGAGATAATGTTCCAGGCACCAGAATACACAGTTTGAATTTGTATTTGATCCTAAATGTTCAAAGTCTGCAACAGCTTGTCGATTTCTCTGCATTCGTACAACTCCAGATGGGTTTCAGATTCATTTGTCAACTAATTTAATATGTTAAAAACATTTAAACCCTCAAAATACAACATCTTGATTTTAAATGTGGTTACTTATATAATTATCCAGAAATCATTCAGCTGATTTTTTTTTATTCTAGAAACATAATAAGCAAGGTTTAAATGTAATAAAATGACATCATCAACTTAAAGATAAACAAAACAAAACGGTATACTGACAGAAACAATAACAATCCTGTTTCACAATCTTAAAAAAAATTGTGGAACAGGATTGTTGGACTGCAATGTTAACAAATGATAGTAATTGGTTCAAATAGCCCCAAAAACCCAATTTCAAATGCTGAAACTGAGAAACGTTCAAAACAATGGCAACATTTTAAGTTAGATCAAGCAGAGCTATAAAAAAAGTACATATAAAGTGGAGTGTTGATTTAACTCCTACAGAGTTGATTTTAACACCTTTTCTGGGTTCATATAGCTCCACACTCTTCCGAGTTAAATTAACACTTTTAAAATAGTTAAATAATGAACACTGTGACAGAGTTCCTTTTTTTTACTCCAAAAACAGAGTTAAAGTAACACTGCAGGATTAATGAGTAACTCTGCTCTGAGTTACTTTGGTAACACAAAAAACTACTCTACTCAGTGTTAAATTAAACTCCCTTAAGTGTTAACTATCTAATCGAAAAACATTACCTAATTATAATAATTTATTACAATATGCAAATTAGTTTAAAAATGTGTATTTTGTATGTTTTAACGTGGTAAATGACAGTAAAATATACAAACTTTTATTAGTAACACAGCTCTAAATATGAAATGGGTTGATAAAACATTTTTAAAACACACATTTCTTCACTAATCACTCTGTGTTCATAAAGACCATCTGTAAAAAGCTTCTGTCAACATAAAAATATGATATTCTGCTGTTTGACCAAACACTGGCATTTCTTCTTAAATCACACAGCAGACGAGTCGTTTTATGTACTTTACACCACAAATTTTACAAAAGCGGTCAAATTCTGCAGTTCAACAAACCAGGCTTTCAGCAGCAAGTCAACAGTTTCCAACTACAGAGAGTTATATTTTTTACTGCATCAATTTAGGTGTTTGATAAATGCTGGAGAAAACTGTACTCGCCATGTTTAGTCACTGTGTAGAACACAGTGTGAAGAGGGAAATGGAGCCATTTTTAACAGTTTTCAAAGTTCAAGCAGGTGGGCGGAGCTTATTTACCTCTCTGTAGAGTTAAAACACACTGGTGCAATCAACTCTTTGAATTAACTCCAACACTGAACACCATTTGACTCTGAATGTGTTAATTAACACTTGGAGAGTTGAAATCAACTCTGAAACATTTAACCCTGAAATTTCAATTCTGCAGTTTTTGCTGTTAAAAACATTTCTGTAGTGGAAAAACGTACAATATATTTTTTTTTTAAAGGATAATTAATGTAACAAATGTAACATTTCTGGAAAGCTGGATCTATGAAAGGAAGAAAGAAACAAAACATTATAAAAAGATTGTCTCAGAAAATGTATTAACAATAAAATTAATAAATTTCACATAAAGAATTTCAAAACCTATTTGTTGAGATTGTCACATTAAACAAATAGGAGCTTCATTATAAATTATCATAGTTATTCATGGTATGATGATCGATTTTCTTCATAAAATTTGTTTCCCACGGCGTCAGTGTTTTATAGAAACATTGGAATTTTACAAAAAGGTTTTTTCTCTTTAAATCCATGATTTTTCCTAACAAAAGAATATTTAATTATTGGTTTAATCATTTAAGTTCTAATACAGGGTTATAATTTAATTCTCATTTTCTTAATGTTCTTGTCTGTTTAGTTTTTAATTATTGTTTCAACTAAGGAAAGCCTTATTTTATTTTATTTTATTTTCTCTTTATGACATGATAAAAAAAAACTGTCCACCTGATTAAAAACTCATGAAAGCCACATTATGTTTTTTTAAGTACCCCCACCACCTTATTAATAATACATTGCGTCATGTAAGATGCTAAGATGATCCATCAGTCTCCATGTCCAGACTTGCTTATTCATTTATTTGTGTGGCAAAACATGCAACATTGTTAAATGTTTTAAAAACGCAACTTAATATTCAACGTGGATTTTTACAAATATTACCAGTGACTTGACATTTTCCATTTTACTTAAAAAATGAAAGATAATCTGACCTGTTTCCGATATTGATTTTATGCTCCATAAAGCTGGATTTTAGGATCTCAGAAATGTCATTTATAAACTTATTACTGAATGCAGAAGTAGTTGTGAAGTTGTGAGACCCATTCCTTGCAGTGACCAGTGCAACAAGCTGAAAATGATGTTTGATCACCAGCACAGAAACGTGCTAACATTAAAGTTGAATCCAGACACCATTTCCAGACTCCATCTGTCCCGATCCCCAGCTCTCCCAACACCTCCAGTTAACTTCACCGTGTCCCACAGGGAAATCCACATCTATTCATTCTGCTTTGTCTGGACTGGTTAATGTGGTGTGGAGTTGAGGCAAACACAAATAGATTGCACTGGAGACAATGGTCCTCCCCCTCCACTCCACTGTGTTACAGCTGTTATCATTACATATTTACTTGGAGGACAAGGGTGCGCTCCCTCATGATAGGTCTCTATCAGTATATGTCTATGTTGTGACACCTGGAGGGTAATTGTCATTAATTGCACTCATTTGGGCGGCAGGTCAGGGCGAGTGAAGCGCAGGTGTTTGGGGCAAAACATGATTACTCCCATCCAAAGACCGGGAAGAGAGGAAAGAATGATTTTGTGGTTGAACAAGGCTTCACAAATAATGATTGTTCATTTTTCTGGTTTTATCACGCATTAGTGGGTAATTGGACCTCAAAAAGTAAAACGTCATCATCATTATTCCCCCCTTTCCTCAGTTTCATCCATTCGGAGAAAGATTGATAACTCCATCAGGTTAGGAAAAGTTAGAATGTAGAAAGTATGTTAACATAACATGATTGTTTTCTTTAAAATCATTCATGTCCAGACAGGATTTACAGAAAACAATGTTGGCAATTAAAGTTCTGTTTCATTGGTGTCATTAAAATGCACCCATTAAACAAACACTCCTTAATATAAATGACCCCTAATTAAACCTGGTGGCCCCTTTAAAAAAAAGGTTGTCAACAAAATTAATAGAAACTCCATTGATGGTTCACATAGGTTTAATTGAATAGTGAAGACGTCAAAGCACCACCTCAGACCATTGATTTGATTCAATCTAGGGATGTCCGATATTATCGGTAGACCAATAATATCGGCCGATATTGGCATTAAAATGTAATATCGGAAAATATCGGTATTGGTTTTTGTAATGACACACATAACCTTTACGTACTATGCACACTCGGATATCGGTAAAAAAGCCAATATCGAACATCCCTAAATCAATCATTATCTGATCGTCATGTTTTTACTTCAAACCCTGTGAGTTCAGTTAGATTGTGATTCAGGTGCTGGAAATGGAAGGAAATGATCAAACGTTTGGTCCCTGGCGCTGCAGTAATCGACTTTTTACCACAACAATATACAGAATTTACTCAGAACCTTCTTTATTAGGAGCTTATGTAAATAAAATAATATTATTTGTTATTTACTAATAGTTTGTATTTGTTGATTTATGTTTTGATGAATTGGACTCACTTTAATTTAAAGGTTTATAAATACATTGCAAAAACTGATTTCTAAAAAGTAAAATGCCCTTGTTTTTAGACATTTTGACTTATTTTTGTCTAAAAAGAAATATATTCTTACAGCCCTGCTTGAAATAGGCCAAATCTTCTTAAATATGGTCACAGTTTCTAAATTTGAGCAAAAAAAAAAAAATCTGCCAATGGGGTAAGCAAAATTTGCTTGGCTAGATTCCTTAAAACTAGCCAAATTTGCTGCATTTAGAACAATTCGCTAGTTTTAAGGAATCTAGCGAAGCAAATTTTGCTTACCCCATTGGCAGCTCAAATCTAGAAAATGTGACGATATTTCAAACTTTATCAAATCAAACTTTATTTGCATAGCACCTTTCATGCCCCAGCGAGCAACACAAAGTGCTTGACAGATTAAAATGACCCATACAACCCACATTCCCTCCCTTTCCCACACATAGAACAATTATGACACTCTCCCCTCCCAGTCCACAACCCATTCCCAGGCACACATACACCCACACATACACATCAAAACCACAGTAAACACTATGTTGAGCTCAGATGGCTCCAGTAATGAGAAACATGCCATCAAGTGGGCCCTCTACCTCGTCAGCTGTAGAACCAGGTCAGCAGCCAACACACCAACCAAGGGCACCCGGGTATGGAGGGTTGCAACCCCCGCCACTGCCCGGGCCCTACCGGGGAGCGCCCGAGCCGCCAACGCCGACCACCATTTAAGAAGATTTGGCCTATTTCAAGTAGGGCTGTAAGAATATATTTTCTTTTTAGACAAAAATAAGTCAAAACATCTAAAAACAAGGCTATTTTACTTTCTTAGAAATCAGTTTTTGCAGTGTAAATAAACAAAGTGTGGTTTTCATTATTTGAACCCATTTTTATAGACAATTGAATAAAATATATTTTAAAATCTCAACGATTATAAAAGTGCAATGACGATTTATGCATGAAATATGATCTTAGTCAGGAATTTTTTTCTTTTTTGTTTATTTTAAAGGAAGAGTTGAGATGTTTTGAAGTGTTTCTGTAAAACGATTATGAACATTTAATATCTTACCTTTAATATCTTACATTTAATATCTTGTGGTGTTTATTGCTTTGGGGAAAAAAAAATTTTAGAGTACTATTTCGGAGTAATTTTGCCAGTATAACCATGAAATATGCAATTTGTGCACTGTAAAAACAAACTGTTGAAATTTAACCCAAAAAATTTGTGTAACAATTTGCACTCAATTTATTTGATTAAATTTTACCCAAAAAAATCTTTATTACAATTTACCCAATTTTCACAGTTAAAAGATAACTAAAAATATTGGTTATCATCCCTACTTTCTAGCCCTCCAACTTGTTTATTTGTTGTTTCTTTTATTACAACATCAGTGTTTGTGTGCTATTGGCCTTTGTTACATTTACACATTTGATGATGGTTGGATTGGACTGGGGATCGAACCCACACTCTAAGGTTCGGGAGTCAATGTCACCAACCACTAGGCCATGTCATCTGTTAGAGCAGCACTGAAGTTTAAATGGTTATAAGGTTTTCAGTAGTGTTTAACTAATATATTTGGTTAAGTTCTAACCATTATATTTGAGTTCCATTTGTTAAAAAAATTTGGTGTATTGGTTAGAATCAAACCAGTTTTTTAAAATTTCAGTCTTTAACTAATATATTTAAATAGATTTCAAATAATTTTATTGGTTAATATTTAGCTTTCCAAAAAATCTGTTTTTTCAGTGTGGCAATGAAAAGGTTATAAAATAGCATTACCTTCTATGTCATTTCTAAAGATTTAAATTGTTTTAAGACCTGGCATCATAGTTAACTCACCTGTCCAATCAGAATTGATTCACTGTTTTTAAACTGTGACCAGTCAAACAATTCAAGGATTTTTTTTTTCATCAGATATAAAAAAATCTCAAAACTATTTCAAAGAATGCCCCTTGAAAGTTGTGAACTAATCATTAAAATAATATTTTAAATTCCTTTTTTTGTCAGTGCATTTTAGTATTTCAGCTAGAAGTGTGTTCAAATTGACATTATGTGTTTGGAATTAGGAACTAAATGCATAAAGTATATAATAATAACTCCATATAGCTACAGCCAGTGGGTGGCAGCATATGAAGTGCATGAGTTCATTTGTGCAATCAACATCCACAAGACCTTTTGAATAAAGGTAGGAACAACTATGCATGAAATGTGGGAATTTTGTTAAAAAAGATTTTGATTATATAAATTTCTTGTGGTTTTTTTCCCCCTCAACTCAGTTTTCTTCTTGCTTTCTTGAAAATTCAGTCACTCCTCCCCTGCTGTTGCCATTCATCTGCATTTACCCAGAGACTGACACGAGTGTGACACTGACACACTCCTCAGGCTGTGATGTTTTCCTTTATTTATTTATTTATTTACTTTCTTTGTACGGAAACAACAAAAGAGCCATTTAAGACCCCTAACAAGAACTAAGCCTGTCACTCCGCGTAGGTGTGTGTGCGAATGTGTGTGTACTCCGCATGGGCGGAGTGCAGACACCAGGCGCAAACATCCTCAATCTGTCCTAATAGCACAGCAGTATACAAAGCGCAGACTTCAAATATAACAGCTACGCTACGTTGCCTCATAAAAACACTGTTTACCATTGCTGTGATAATTTACTCAGTAACATGTGCCCTCCACAAGGGCAAACTCCAAGGGATTCCAGTGCACGTGTGTGTTGGCTGACAAAAATACACAGCAGCAGCTGGGCCCCATGTTTGAAGGCCAGCCCTCCACACTCGGTAGCTCAACATGGAGGTACGCTGCGACTTTGATACGAGTTAGTGAGAGGAGGAGACGGTGGGCGGGCCCGGACTTCAGTATGTTGCCGGCGACAAATAAGGTGTTACTCAATGCCTTCAGCGTGAATTTTTTTTACCTAACTTTTGTAGAGATCTTGGGATGTGGGGTGTTTTAGGTTGCTCTGTTTTCAGTAAGTTTACATTCAAAATCCTAGTAGAATTAGTTAAGTATATCCTGGTCTTGTTCCTTGTTTTCTTTCTTGCAGGGTTAATTTTTTAGTTCATCATCACATCTGCTTTTTATCCAACCATTTACTGCAGGGGTGTCCAAACTTTTCAACATGAGGGCCAAAATCACTAGGTGTCAAGTCCTCGAGGGCCACAAAAGTTAGAATATTTCTTAAAAGAAACAAGCAACAAATATTTTGTTCTGCTCAAAAATGCATTATAAATGCAACATTTTAATGAGCAGTCTTTGTCAATATGACACAGGGATCTCGTATGTTTGACTCAATAATAAAAAGCATCAAATTCACTGGATCTGATTGGTCGACTGTTTTTAGGTTTCTACATTTTGTTCCATCCTCAGCAACAAGACCAGGATCTGGGTCTTTCTTCAGTCCTGTTGCTGGATTTAGTCAGGCTTTATGAACAGAGCTCACAAGTCTGCGTTTTGGTCAAAGTCAGTGGGGATCTGTGGTTCTTTTTACCAGGAAATAAAGTCGGAAATCTCAATATCTCTTGAATTATCTAAAAAAAAATTGAATATTTTGATTGAATGGAAAATTTTGCATTTTAAAAGATTTTTAATTTACTTAGATTTTTTCTTTGTTGGGTCTCATGTTAGTAAAAATCTAAAAAATGTCATAAAGTGTCTCTCTGCATCAAAATCCTGCAGGAAAACTGAATTATATAACTTTTAAAATGCAGCTGAGGGCCACACAAAATCACTCTGAGCGCCGTATTTGGCCCCCGGGCCGCGCTTTGGACACGCCTGATTTACTGTCTCAAGGTGATTTTCAGTTAGTTGCTAAGATTCATTTTGTTGTGCTTTTTCCACGATGATTCTGATTTTCTCTTTACCTTTAACTTCTTCATTGTGTGCTTTTTTTTCTCATCACCTGCAGCCAAAAGGCAAGCAACAATGTTTTTGTGTGTTTGATCAAATTTTCTCATTGATTAGAAAAGCTTTAACTCCTTCATTTTTCCACATCATATGGAGTATTTGGGTTTTGGTCCTTTATCTGCCCTATTTCACAACAAACATATGTTTTTAAGTATATTTCATTGTTTTCAGTGCAAAAACCTTTTATTTGCAAATATGCAAAATGGACAGCAAAGAATAAACCCCAGATGGTCACAAGTCACAAGCTCTTTTTGACATTTTTTGAAAAGTCATCTATTAAAGTACTGATAAAAGTGAAATTTGACCAATAGAATTATGTAAAAGCATAAAAGTGGTAAGAAATGGAGATATATAAGGTTTTAGCCTGACAGCAACAATATTTTTTGTTTAAAATTGTTCATTTGAATTTTTCATTAATGACTCATAAGTTGCTTGATTTTCTTATTTCTTAAACTTTTCTCTTAAAACCTCGAAGCTGTTAATACCCTTGCATTTCTTTGCAAAAACCCTAAACTAAAACCAGGAGTGAGTTTTGCTCTAATAGCTGATTATTTGTGCCCACGTCTCCCCTCTGTCCACTTGCTCCTTGGACACCATCACAGTGATCCTGAGGCTGGTAGTGCCAGAACCGGCTTGCCAAAGCCTTAGAGAAGACAGATGGCATGCAGAAATCAATAACCTCACACAACATCACCCATTTTGTGAACAAATGAATCTGCTTTGACAGTGCGTGTATGAGCGATCTGGTGACCTGCTCTCATCCCATCTGAACATCCTCCCCTTCCCTCCCCAAGCGCACTGTTATTTATGGCAGTTGGGCCCAACACTCCTGTGTGCTTTGATGTTTAATTCAAGGACCCACAACCAGGCAGGGAGGAGAGCGTGGGTGTGTTGGGAACTCACGGGGGCTCAGGAGCTCAGGAACTCTGATTTCCTATAAATATTCTCTGTGTTGCTCTCGCTGGTCTCTGTCTGTATCACTGCTGAGTAGTTAGTCCATTCGGGGCCCAAAGGTGCCAGGAAGACCTGTTTGTGGTTCCCGTGATGTGACTGAGGCCAACATCAAAAAAGCGATTGATGCATTAAGAGTCTAGTGCGTGTGAGACATTCGTGGACATGATCCTAAAACTTACTGCAATCAAAAGCCAGTATGGTTTATTAACAAACAGAAACACGCTGGTATCAAACCTTTAGCGCCCTCCACTTTCACTGCTTCTAACATCCACTACGTCTTCCTCCCTCTCAGCCGCTTCATCTTTTGTCCTCACTCTCTCTTTCTCCCTACCGGACACACACTGAGATTTATTCCAGCCGAGAGCAGCTCTAGCAAAGGGCTGGTGTTTGCAATTTATGGTTTAATAAGTCTTACATAAGTCTTGCAGGTGTGCTTTACGTCCTACACCCGAGCCCATTTGGAGGATTTATGGCGGGCCTTTGGATTGCTGGCTGATTTAAAAGTCCTCTTTCCTGTCTCAGGCCTGTCCAGGCCACCACACACTCCCCAAGACGTCTAGCCTGTCCGGCTAAATGTTTTTCAAACCGGGGTCTGGACGGGGACGCCGAAGGAACACGCACATGACAGTAAAGCGCTGTCTGGGTCGAGCACAGGTGTGTGATATACCGTTCATAAAACCAGGTAATGGAGCGTTGGTGTTGGTCACCTTGTTAATATAAGCACCGAGATACAAATCAGAGTGACATATAGGCTAGACTGGAGGTGTCCCACTGGACATGCCTATGGCAATGTATTTTTTTAAAGTCAGAGTAGATTCAAAAGCCACATTCAAGTCTAATACATGTGACCATTGTTAAGCAGAGGAGAATGGTTCCTCCGTCTTGGCTGGCCCCACTAACCTCCGCCATTGTGCGAGCACTCGTGCAAACTGTACGATGACACACCGGCTACACAACAGCTGAGCTAAATCTCTGTGAAAAGGCTCCTCGGTGAATATATGTGTTGCCAAATAGGAGGCATTGTGATGAGGCAGAGCTCAGGTGTTGGGTTTTAATATTCCAGCAAAGAACATGGCCCTAATCAGCATCAACATCCTCCTCGGTATTCCACCGCTGATTCCAACAAGCGATGTTGTTTGAAAGCCAGGCTGATGAAAAATGGAGCAATCTTCATCCCTACTGTTGACTGGTAATTGCTCATCTGGGTAGATGCTAATTGGCAACGACCTTTGACCTTCCCTTTCGTTCCTATTTATGTAATCTCTCAGGGTGGTCCAAAAGATGTATTTATAATGTAATATATACAATATTAAAAAAAAATTCTAATGAAATTCAGGTTGAGCGTCAAAATATGTCATCTGAATTTTTGCCACTTGAGCTTCTCAAATATCAAAACATAATAAACTTAGACAATTTCATTGAGGCAATACAATAACCACAAATGAAGCCATCAATAATACACAAGGCCGTTTAACGGCAAACAGCTAAAGTACACAGAGCCGATCCCTGGGCAGCAGGAAAAGATGAGCTGACTGTCAGGTGGATGAGGAGAGGTGTGCCATTGTTTCCACTGGGTGAGGGTGGAGGACTAGAGTCAA
>SSNR01000042.1:2272992-2287992 GCA_006937965.1 Callopanchax toddi | reverse complement strand
TGTGTGTGTGTGTGTGTGTGTGTGTGTGTGGACACATCACCTCCTACCCTATTGCTCTCGCCGCCAAAAGATTGGAACAAAACCATTTGGTTTTACCTCACACATACAATTTAAAATACTGTCAGGTCTAGTTCAGAGCTAATACACATTTCATCAGCAAATGAGGGTCAGAGAAACTGCTTGGTTTTGTTTTATTCTATGAAACAAAAATGCATAATTAATCATTATTTTTAATCTTACTTTTTTCTTCTTCTAAATTTAACGTTGAAAAAAGTATTTGTCTATAATTTTAGAAGATGAACAAACAGGACAACCTAAAACTGATCAACGTTGTTTAACACAAAATCTGGGATACCCTCAAAATACTTAATACTTTTACAAAGTAGATACTTTAATTCCAAAGTTCTCCTACATGTAGAAACATGCTGTCCATCAGGTTGTGACTCTACAGCTGTAAGACCCAAAAAGACCATTGCGCTTGCCTGTTCTTTTTTTTCTGCTCTGATGGTTACTAACTGTTTATTCCAGCAACTCAGACACCATTTAGCATTAAACCAAGTAGGGCAACAAAACGGAGCACAATCGATGTTAGATCAATGCGGAAGGCGAATCAATCACATGGTTTTCTTCTCCGAATATTTAATTAAACATGGTGGCAAATAACTTCAGGATTTATTGTTTGATGCTAAGAGCATTAGCGATTTTCCTCTTCCGCCTAGCCACACGGGGCCTGAATGCTTTGCTGGTCAGGAGGCTTAAAGGGACCTGGGGAATAGCATGCAGACACTTTTCCAATATATAATCATGTGTATGTATACATGAAAATATACTCTCTTGCCTGTGTTCCTAATCCACAGCCGCTCTGGGGCACTCATTTCATTAGAACTGGGCAAGCACAGCTGACAGGCTATGAGGTCTCTGTAATATATGCTATAATGGCTACCCAATCCCACCAAACGGTGCTGATGAGCGATGTGCATTTCGTTTAAGTCTGCAAATGTAGCTGCTTTGGTGGTGGGTTGAGATGGCTGGTAAGTAAATAGATCCTAAAATAAAAAGGAAGATCAGCAAAACATTTTATTTGATAATGCACGTCAATCAAACAGTTTCAAGACAATAAAAACCTGCAGCTTGTATGTATTGATTGGTTTAATCTGCCAGCACCAGAAGGCCTGGAATCATGCTGGGTCTTGAGAGAATGTCAGGCCAGTGGTACTCATTGAAAAAAAATAAAAAGACACGTAAGATTAGCAAACATCTACAAACACAGAGATGGGGTCTCGCAGGCCCTTAGAGGGCTGATAAGGATGGGCGTGGGCGATGATGAGGCCCACTCATGGATGCATTGTTCTCCTAAAAGGGGCGGATCTCCTCTGCGTTGGTGGTTATGAAGCAGCGATTGAGGTGCAGAGAGAGGGTAATCGTTATTGGCTGTGACAGCAGTGACCTGACAGCTGGGTCCAGTCTTGCTCCAGTGCTTGTTGTACAACAGATAGGCTCAGACATACACACGCACAGTCACATGCATGCTCAGACACAGATGTCTGCAAGCGTGTGCGTGCATGTGCATGTGCTCACACACACACTCTGGACCCAAACGAGGCTAAAAGACGTTTGTTTGGGACTGACATGTTACTCTTCAGGCAAAGTCTGGATAAAAAATGTATTTATTACATCTAAATGAATCAAACTGTAGAACTGAATGATCATTGTTTCATCAATACTTGATGAAAAGTATTGAGATTGTTCTGAAAACAACCATAGAAGCACAAAAATGAGAAACCTTGGTCTCGACTTATTGACTAAATGATGCAAACAAAAAGATTAGACAATTGTCAGCATTCTCAAAAAGTGGAAACTAAACCTATAAATTGCCAGAGCTTTATTATTATTTTACATATACACTTTTTACACTTGCTTTTGAAGCAAGAATAAAAGAAATACAAGCCAGATTGTTGCATATTTAAAAAAACAATACTTTGCATCTAATGTTTTTGAGTAAAAATGCATACACTAGCTTTGCTAATTTGCCTTTCTGCAGAGTAGTGACATGAAATGAAAGTTTCCCTATCATTCATACACTGAAAAAAGAGAATAGTTGAACCAACTTAAATGAATTGCTTCAATTGGTAACAAGCAATTGAATTAAGTTTATCCAACTTAAATTAATACATTTGTACCTAGTAATTTAAGTTGGATAAACTTAATTCAATTGCTTGTTACCAACTGAAGCAGTTCAATTAAGTTGATTCAACCATTTCTTTTTACAGTGTACACACCCGTTTCAGTCTCAAGACAGTGTCCCACTGGACTGTGACAGTTGGTGAAAAAAAAACTGCAAACAGCATTCACAAAGAAGTTTCCAAATAGTCTCAAAACATTTTAAAAAGATTCTTGATTTTCTCAAATAAGACACAGAATTATCCTTGCTAAGCAGTTGCTGTAATTTTGACCAAAATATTTAAATGTAGCGCAAAAAATGTAATCTCAAAATAGTCCCAGTGCTGTGAAAGGAAGCTGTAATCCATATTGAACCCTTCTCAGTTTATGTGGGTCAACTTTGGTTGGGGGGAGTTGAAAAAATTGCAAATTAATTGAGAGTTAATTGTGACCTAACTGAGACATAATTAAGACACATTATGACTAAGTTGAATCAAGAAAATGTGCAGGACATTTGCACAACTGTTTGCAATTTCATCATGTGACCCACATGATCTGGCAATAAATAGGACTTCTCTCAAGTGTCATAAGTATCATTCAACAGGAGCTCAAGCGACAATTTCTGCATTTTCTCGCAATTTTGTATCTCGAACTTTAGTTGCCAATCTTTCAAATTTAAAGTTTCAAATTGAATCGTTTTACAGTGCTAATGTGACACCCATATTTAGGTGTACACACACACACACACACACACACACACACACACACACACACACACACACACACACACAAAACAGACCCAAATGACCTTACAGGTAGTTTGGCACATATTTCTGTCCAGAATGTGATGTTTTGTTAGGCATCTCCTTATCGACATTAGTCATCTGATGGTTAAACATTTGCCTGTAACATTTTGTCTGGCCTCCGTTTGTTAGCATGCTGTGCCACTCTGTGGGGTGGATTATACATCTCCACACTGAACCACCACAGAATAAAATCCTGCAACTCCAGATTAATAGAAATTAGAGAACTAGATCCTAGAAATCAAGAGAGTAGTCTCTCAGAAGAGTACAATTCAGCTGTTGCACAATAGAATTTCCAGGAAGCATTTAGCTTTTTATTTTCCATTTACAGCAACATCTCTCTTTAGAATAATTGCTTAACTCCACCACAGAGATTCATTTTCTCTGGATATGAAGCAAAATCTGTCATAACCTTGTAGTTCTCCCCTGGTGACTGAATCATATTTAAATCCTAAATAGAACAAAGAGGAAAGTTCTGCTACGCTTGGTAAATAATTAATAAGGAAATGCTAATTATGACACGCAGGCAAATGAGTTGAGAAAATTTTCACTGGGGTAATATCATGTTACTGCTGGGGCAACATTATGACACTCCTAGAGTTTAACGCAATTTACAATCATATCTGTCTGAAAAAAAGTGATTGTTTAGATTATTTAAATACTTTTGTTAGATAAGGATTTGTTAGTTGTTATGCTTTATAAAGCATTGTGTGTGTGTGTATATATGTGTGTGTGTGTATATATGTGTGTGTGTATTGTTTAAAAACCATAATTGTATTAATATTTTTTTCCAAGAACAAGATATTTGCTAAAACTGATCATTACTAGGGATGTTTGATCGGTCTACCAATAATATCAGCCTATATGTAATATCGGAAAATATCTGTATCGATTTTTGTTTTGACACACATATTATACATCAAACTGTTCGGCTTCTCCTCTCTCCCAAAATGTCAAAATATAACAAATCTGATGTGTAGTTTTTGAGATATTTTTATTTATTTGGCACACCTTGCATCGTGGCTTCAGCATTTCCCAGCCAACTTGAATGCAACATATATCGACACACACTTGATGACATCATCAAACCACATCATTACTTGCAGCATAACATGTAAGAGGACTCGCCAACCTGTCTTTTGTTTAGAATTATCTCAAAGTGTCTCCGGACAATAAAATTGTCGTTTGTAATGACAAGTGGAGGCTATGGGAGGAGGAATCAAGATATCTCCTTTTTTGAAGAGGAATTGAAGCAGTTGTTCTATTTTGTACTGACTATATTTAAAGTTTACGTATGCATGATGGGAGGTATGGGATGTTGGTTACCTAAAATGATTTTGTTTGTCTTTTTTAAATGAAGGGTACCCCGCTTATATCGATATCGGTTTCTATCGGTATTCGAATTTAAGAGTTAGACGATATCAGACATCAATAAAAAAGCCAATATTGAGCATTCCTAATAATTACACTTTAGTAATGAAATAATTTGCTGTTAAACCCCTTGAAAAGAATTTAATATCTACAAGTGAAAAGACAAAACATTTCCTGAACCTCGATTAATGTAGATATATAGTCTGGCCACGGTCCACTGAAACGACACATTCTTAGGGGCGGGATCAACGGTTGTCAATCAAATCGTCTGCACATGCTATTGGATAGCGCTAGAGCCATTTAGCAAAAACAGGAACCAACTGGTAGATTTACTGTGTCCCGTCGGCAAAGTGGCCAATAAATCCTCTTTCAAAATAAAAGACTTAAGTGCCTCTATCTGTTCACGTCTTAGAGAAAAGCTCACATCTAAATCGTCTACAGTTGATAATAAAGACGTTTCAAACGAACGCGGTTCCCGAATTGCCACCATTGTTTAAATTCAGAGTCGGAGCTCTGACGTCATCGGTTAATCCCGCCCTCCAACCCGTTTAAGCGTTGTGATTGGCCCGGTACGAGACTGACTGCATCAGTGGGCTGCAGAGGTTCTAATGAGCGTGGCTAGACCAAATTCTGCAGAGCAGAACTGACGGT
Organism: Callopanchax toddi; assembly: GCA_006937965.1. Taxonomy (NCBI): domain Eukaryota; kingdom Metazoa; phylum Chordata; class Actinopteri; order Cyprinodontiformes; family Nothobranchiidae; genus Callopanchax; species Callopanchax toddi. Next base: position 2,283,007 of record SSNR01000042.1, on the reverse strand, counting down.
CTAGTTCAGTAGGCTATAGTAATGTTACTCTCCTAGAAAAATGGACAGTTTTGTCTTTTATTGCAGCTTTTTTAATTGTGGTGTCAGTCCCATGTCTGATTTCAGCAATTCCAAACCGAAGAGACACCTAAATGTTTTCTCCAGTTATCCTGATTAGACACGGTCACTGTAGCATCATGAATATATATAGTTACACGGTGGCTAATGTTCAGATTAGGAACCCGCTCCTGCTCTCTGCTCTGATGAGGAAAGTTCACCCATATTGGTGCAGCTGCCTCTCCTCCAGTCCCAAACCAGCAGCAGCAACAGCTGGAAAGTCTGAAGGGTTTTTTTCTGGATCGGAGAGAATGAAATGCTGGGAAACTAATATCGGTCTGTTGTGAGTCGAGACATTGGACCGCTAAAGGTCAACGTCTGGTTTTAAGACACTCCATGATGGACACACTTCTGTTTTTATAATAAAAAATGTGACAACAAGAGTGTTCTTATTAAAAATGTTCTCATGGTTAATGGTTTCTGTGTTCTAGAGGAAGTACAGCTTTGTGAATGAATAAACGATGCCTTGTTTTGACAGAATGAACGTTTATTTCTGGGAAATCATAAAATCAGATCCTTTATTGTCCACTCCAAGGAAAAGTTATTCTGTTCTTTGCATATTCAATTGATTTTTTACAAATAATGGTAAATATAGGATAAAATTATTGTAATAATAACAACAATGTGATAATAAAAAAGTTCAACTACACTCTCAGAAATGAAAGGACAGAATTTGACCTTTTTTTTTGTCACTGGGGTGGTACCTTCAAAAGTACAATCTGTACCTTTAACTGGGGGTTATATCCTTAGGGTAAATATGTGTCTCCTAAGGGGTACACATTTGTACCCTAAAGTACAGGTTTGACTAGTAAAAGGTACAAACTACAAGGGTAAACATGTGTACACCCAGTTAAGGTACAAAATTGTACCTTTTGAGGGTACCCCTTAGGGGTACCCCCAAGGTACCCCTTAGGAACCAACCCTGCAGTTAAAGGTACAACGTTGTACTTTTGAGGGTAGCACCCCAGTGACAAAAAAGGTACAATTCTGTCCTTTCATTTCTGAGTGTGTATTTATAACATTCCCATATTTAGACTTTTTTCAGTTTATTTGTTTTGTTTTTGTCCGTTAAGGTGAGAACATATCAGTAGGTTTAGGGACTAATGTGTGTTTTACAGAATGATTGACCAGAACATCAAAGGGATAAATAAGTAATATAGTGTAACTCTAAGGGAACTGTTTGACCCAGTAGAACCCACAGTAAAAATAAAACAAAAAACAGAGTAAAATCTCCTGAGTTTGAACCTTTTTGTGTCTTTTCTTTGTTTATTGACACTTAACGGGCAACAGTAAACTAATAACTATAATTAAAAAAGCAAATTCCCATCCATTAAGTATAATACCTCAAATAAATGATTTTTGTTTCTGTCAGCCAGAGGCAACAGATCATTTATCCGTGTCGTAAACTTTCTAAAGCCAGGGGCAATGTTCAGTCTTATTTTACTGGAAGTCAAATCACAAGCAGTTTCTCTCAAAATTAAACAAGCCAGCAAAGTTCATTAGCATCATGTTTAAAGTATAACATGGAAAATTAATCACTGACCACTAGTGTAAACATCAAAAGGCAATTTAAAGGCATGTAAGATTTATTTGAAGACAGGTTGTCAAGCTACGCCCCTAGGAGCAGCGATGGTTTAGAAATCTTAATCCAAATCACAATTAGTGAAAATGAACTAAAAAACAATAAAACGCTTATTTTAAGAAAACACTGCAGATACAAGAAGTTCTCTGTTGCCACCACCTTGTAGTTTTTGTCTCCCTCTCGCTGCCTCTTCCCTCTTTTCCTCCCCCTGCTGTCACCTCTCACAGAGTCTGGCAGCATCAAGCCGGCTTGCATTTTAATTCAGCCCTGAAGTTACTTATTTCATTATCGATCATCCGTAATGCTGAATCAATGTTCATCTTGTTACGTGGCCCATACCCGTGTAATACAGTGATAGCGGGGCCCAGACTTACTCATTCCCTTTACAAAGTGACTTTACCGTAAAATCAATGCCTTGTGTTACTGATACAGGGGAAACTGAAGCAGATGGAGTGAAAGAGCAGGCAGAGGGGAAACAAATTTTAAAAAATAATAAAAACCTCACCTTCGATGCAGCCTTGTAAGTTATTGTGAAAATGGTGTTATTATGCTGTAGTTTAAGCCAGGAGAGGTGCAAAGCACAAGTCCTAATATGACTCCTATGTAATGTGATAACACATCCATTTAGCTGATAACACTTTGATGTGATGCTGGGCGACATGTGGGGCGCAGGCATGGATTATTTTTAAACAATTATGTTCCCTCAGCCGGAGTTGGTCGGATGATTTAGTTTCATCCAGATTTCTAACAGAAGACAAAAAGTATTAAAGACATATGTTTCTTTACAGCTTAAACAATAGACGTGTGAGGTTATTCTGAGTCGGTGTTCAGAGCTGCTCGGTCAACTTTAGCATCGAGTTCAAAAGAAGCACATAGCGGCGTTGCCCCTACAACCCTTTTTTCCTGTCTTCTACGGTTGGAAAATAAACTGTGGTGAATTATTTCAGCACTCACGTAAAATTAAAACTATATTCAAATATGTTCAAATAATAAAATTTGTAATCTACACTGTAAAAATTCATAGCCTCAAAAAGTTGTTTCAATCTATCTTGATAATTTCACTCAGATTGTCTAGTTAAGTTTTGTTTGTTAAACTTACTTTTTTGTGTTTTGATTAGAAAAACTTAAATGTATTAGTTATTCTGACAAATTGTTACATTTTTCTCATTCCGTCAACCTAAATTTGCAATTTATAGATTTTTTTTTTTTAATTTGTAAAATTTGGCGGGTTTGGAGGAGTAGGATTATTGGTGATACTATATAAGTGAAATAATTATATATTTTATATATATATATATATATATATATATATATATATATATATATATATATATATATATATATATATATATATATATATATATATATATATATATATATATATTGTATGTATGGTGAACAAGGGACTGCATGGTGGTGCAGTTGGTTAGCACTGTTGCCTCACATCAAGAAGGTTGTGGGTTCACGTCCCAGCTCTGCGGTCTTTCTGCGTGGAGTTTGTATGTTCTCCCCGTGCATGTGTGTGTACTCTCCAGGTACTCTGGCTTTCTCCCACGGACCAAAAACATAACTGTCTGGCTAATTGATTTAGTAATTTGTCCTTAGGTGTGAGTGGGTGTGTGGCCCTGCGATGGACTGGCGACCCATCCAGGGTGTCCCCCGCCTCTCGCCCCTTGACCGCTGGAGATGGGCACCAGCTCCCCCGCGACCCTCTGGAGGACTAAGCGGTTACAGAAGACGAATGGATGGAGGTTGAACAAGATAAACTGATTTTTTTTTAATGGCTAAGCTAACAGGATTTGTTGTTTCAACTAACAATTTTAGATTAAAACAATGCATGGTTACAATTTATGATATTTGTACAACTTGACATTTAGAGTTGAAAGAAAGTGTTTGGTTAAGTTGAAATGAATCTAATTTTAAGGCAGTCGGTGAACTTTCGTTTCTAAGTTGAACTAGCGTACTTTTTTTAACAGTGTAGAAATGTTAAATGTGTGGATTTGCTGTATAAATAAAGTATTTATTGTGAAATACTTTTTAAAATTTAATCACCAACTATAGGTTGACATATTTAAATAAAAATGCATGACAGAATTCAAACTGAGCTGCTTGACCAAAGCCCTGATCAAGACCTGAATCTTAAACAGGTCTCAATCTGTCTGACGAACATTCAGTAGTTGCCTTAAAGTGAACAAGTTAATGTGAAACACTTGCAAGGTGATGCATTAATTCACACTTTGATCTGCTGTCATAGCCCAGTTTAATAAGTTGCAGTCCATTGACTATTAATTTGTTTCCAAATGATGTGAGCAGGAGGGACGGCTTCCAAATTTCTTGACTTTGCCACAAATGCAAATCAAACTTGGGCTATCTATTTAATATGCATGATTGGTTGGTGTAATGTAATTAAAATCCTACTATTTAAATTATGCTAACAGTGAAAAAATTAAACTTTAAATGTATTTTCAAAGTACACTTGCTTCTGCTGCTAAGAACAATTAATTTTAGAAACTAATTCATTTATTGGATTAGGCTTAACTGTTCTTTAAACACTGTAAGATTTATTGGCCCTTTATTTCACCCTAATGGGACATGAGTTTGAAAGAGCATATTTGGAGATTGGATGTGTTGCGCAGTTAGTTTTTTAGGTTAGCAACAGATTTAGGCTTGGGGGCCGCTGAGGAACATTTCTCATGAAACAACAGCAGCTGTACTCCCACAGAATAATTGGTTTGTAATGAGATGGGTTTGTCACTTTTGTGGATTAACGCTGAAACTTTTCTCTAACAGTTTCTTGTTTTCATCACTCTGACACGTGTCAGGTAGAACTGTTTGCTGAAAAGTGTTGGGTTCATTTTCTAACTTGAATACGGAGTTCATTCTGCAGGGTCATGGGTCGAAGTTTATTTAAATTAAATATGTTCTTCATTAGATATGGATTTATAAATAAAACATTTAATGTTACGCTGTATCTTTACTTTTATTTTTTTAGACTGTTTTGTATTAAATAAACTTTCTATATTCTGTTGTTAGTCAATAAAAGCTACATTCTAAAAGTTAAAACCGTCATTTACTTAATTTTTTTGGTGTAACATTTTACACTCAAGAATTTTGAGTAGATTGGAGACAATTATATTAAGTAAAAGTGAGGCCGGATGTAGTCATGGGCAGGGGGGGGGGCATTGCCCCCCCAAATTCCATGACTGCCCCCCCAAACGCGATTGCATGCAGAAATAACAAATTTCAAAAATATTTCAGTAAAAAATGGTCAGAGTGAGCGCTCTCTTCCATTTGTCCTCATTCAAAGTAGCTACTGATGAATGACACAGAAAGAAAGAAAAACAAAAAATGCAAAAAAGAACAAAAAACAAAACAAAAAACACAAAAAGAACAAAAAAACACAAAAAAGAACAAAAAACACAAAAAAGAACAAAAAACACAAAAAAGAACAAAAAACACAAAAAGAACAAAAACAAAAAACACAAAAAAGAACAAAAAAACACAAAAAAGAACAAAAAACACAAAAAGAACAAAAAACACAAAAAAGAACAAAAAACACAAAAAGAACAAAAACAAAAAACACAAAAAAGAACAAAAAACAAACAAAAAACACACAAAAAAGAACAAAAGACAAAAAGAACAAAAAACAAAACTAACAACACAAAAAAGAACATATAAATGAAACAAAAAACCAAAAATGAACCAAAAAACACACAAACAAGAACAAAAAACAAAGCTAAAAACACAAAAAAGAACAAAAAAAACACACAAAAAAGAACAAAAAACCCACAAAAAGAACAAAAATAAATAAATAAACCTAAACAGATGAGTGCGGCCTCAACAGGGCATAATCCAGTGTCCTACTTGTGCCGGTCCCAAGCCCGGGTAAATGCAGAGGGTAGGGATCAAATATGAACATAAATATATGGATAGAGGAACTGATATGATGTCATAGTTTTTGATGTATTTAAGGGATGGGGGGGGGGGGGGTGATGACCAAAAAATTCTTAGCATGTCCAGACTGTCCCTCCCTGATATTCTACCTGCCCCCCTTAGTGGGGCTGGCTAGATCCGGCCCTGAGTAAAAGCCAACTTTATCAATATAATTGTCTCCAATCTACTCAAAATTCTTGAGTGTAAAAATTTTACACCAAAAATTTTTTGTAAATGATGGTTTTACTTTTTAGAGTGTATTTTTAAAAAGAAAATTGCTTGAATTTGTTTGTTGAATTCGTGTTTTGTTGGAAAAGCTCAATTTTAACTCAAACATTGGTGCAGTTATCCACATTATGGCTCATTCATTTTGACCCAGGTTTTGGCAGAATTCAGTTTTTGGGTTGAATATATTTCTGGATCGTGCTCAGTCAAACCAATAACCCAACCAGGTTCCTAATATGATCCATATTGGTTCGGTTTTAACCCAGCAGTTTGAAGTGTGTTGCATATTTGGCCTCAGCTGACCAGCTGCATATCAGCTGATTATATTTAGAGAAGCTTATTTTTGCAAGTTATTAAGCAGTTCCTCAGCAAAGCAATGAAAAAACACCTAAACAAGCAATCAAAGGTCATTAGTTGTCTTTTTAATTTAAATCCTCATTCATCACCATCATTAACCAACAAGGGTTTTCTTAGAATTGATTCCTTGTGCGATAAAAGTTCACTTCTCTCTCTCTCTCTCTCCCTCCTGTGTGTGTGTGTGCGTGCGCGCGCATTGCAGAGGCGTAATGGAAAAGATCCAAATGTGTAATGTGAAGTGCCTCTGTTTGAAGCCTTTGATCTCGCCTGTTTTGCGTCGCGTCGCCGTTGCGCTGCGTGTTGCGTAAGGAGCCGCTGTTGAGCGATAGGCCGTGCATGTTTGCTTATGAGAATGTGAAATTGTGTCATCTGCATAATTACCGTCAAAGAGCTCTCTACAAAACAGCCCTCGAGTCAGTCGTGTGTGATTGCCCCCCCCCCCCCCCCCTTTTTTTTATTTTATTTTATTTGAACTGCACCTACAAATTAAACTGGCTCCAGCGCGCGCCCAGAAATTAGAAAACAAATTGAAATTAGATGCAATAATAATAATAATAATAATAATAATAATAATAATAATAATAATAATAATAGTGTGTTTTAGAGGTAGTTTAATTGTTTTGTGGAGGAGGGACGCAGCATCCTGACGCTTTTACGGCTGCGCCAGTTTCCCGGGACGGTGTGAAAGTGTTAACTTAGTGCGTGGTGTGTTTGATTGGGGGGCAATAAATCAGACAGGAGTCTCTGGCGTGGGTGGGGCGGCCGAGCTGGAGAGGGGGGTGGGACGGGGAGGGCGCAAATGAGACACGTGTCCATCCGGACTGGGGGCGCTGCTCGGCGGACACCAGAGAGGAAGACACCTCGCTGGACTCTCACTCATGGACCAGCCACGTTGTCTCTCTCTCTCTGTCTGACACACACACACTTTTTTTCCCCTCTTAAACTTCCTCTGCATCCAAACGTCCCATATGCCATCCCTCTACCTCCCCCCCCCCCCCCCCCCCCCCCCCCCCACTTCACTGTCTGGACCCCCTCAGTTTGCAGGTCGATGCTACACGGGCGTGCGCGCGCCTGAGCGTGCCCGTTAAGTGCGCGAGCCGTGCTATTGACTGCTACGTAGTGATTACCATTCCGGTCGGATGGCACCAGCAAGCCGCTGTAATTAATAACCCCATAATCCGGGTTAGGTATGTGTCGGGGAGGAACACACACACACACACACACACACACACACACACACACACACACACACACACACACACACACACTGATTCAGGACAGAGTTATACAGAAACAAGGCGTATCCTCATGTATCTCTTTAGAAGGAATTCCAGCTGCCACCGTCCCTCCCAGACGGTGATAACTATCTGCTTCAAAAAGAAGATTAAAGGTTTATTCAAGTTCAGGGTTCTTGGAAACCCGGATCGCATTATCAGAGCCGAACTGAGATTGATGGGATTTCATCGCGCCGTCAATAAGACATTAAGGACTTATGGCATATTCAGAAGCGGCGCGTGAACCAGTCATTCAACTTGTGCGGTTGTTTTTTGTTTTGTTTTTTTTAAAGAGAGATTAACTAAACAGATGCTGATACAAAGTCTGGAGGAAATGCGATTATACTTGTCCCCCCTGAACACACACTTTTTACATATTGATTCAAGGAATATTAATTTGTTTTGTTTTTTAATCCGAATTATTTACATGAAAATCACCAGATGCGCGTCTGTAAGGATGAGTTTTGTCCTCTAGCAGATTAAAATATTAGAAAATCTATAAAAACACACAAACTTGTTTTGCTACAAAATTATTTGAATTCGTTTTTGATGTTTATTCCTAGAATAAACATCTTTTAGCCCAATCCACTAAGATGTGTATCAGCGCAGGATGCTTCTTCATTAACAGTTTAATGTTACCGGTTGTCCCAACTTAAAGAACGGCTCCGGTTGTAACACTTCAGCTTATGCAATAAAAATATAAAAGCGTGTGTAAACTATTTATTTTTATTATAATTATTATTCTAAAAAAATAAAAATAAAAAAATCTGCGTCTGATGCGTGTTTTTTTAATTTAGAGAAAAAGGAAAATCATAAAATGAAACTTTTGATTCAGGAGTTTGAAGCTTTTTACAATGTCAGCCGGAAACTTTCTCAGAATAAAAACTTTAACACTGATGAAATTCTTTAAAAAAAAAAAAAAAACTAATCGCTGATAATTGTTTTTGCGCAAAATTTGGGGGAATTAAATAATAGCTGCGGACTAACAGTAAATGACCTGCGAGCTATTAAACGAGATTTGAAACCCCATTCAAAAAGCAGCCCGCACTTATCCGAGAGAGAAAAAAGAGGGAGGGAGGACAGCAGAGGGGAGGAAGGAGAGAGAGAGAGAGAGAGAGCGCTGTTTGGAGTGTGGTTTGTACTAGAGGGGTGAGATTTGAGAAATAGGAGGGGCTTCTAAACGACTAGAAATGTCAATCTGAGCAAGGGAGTCCCAATAATCTAAAGCAATCTGTAAGGACCTGACCTTAGTCCGTCCAGATCAATAGGGAAGTGAGGGTGGAAAGAAGACGGAGAGGAAGAAAATCAGGGGCGCAACCGGATCGTTTACGCTCAGGAAACCTAGACTTCCCCGTGCGCGCACCTTTTGTTGCTCACATGCTCTCACTGTAAAAGTGGATATCGAGGCAATTCCGTTGCTTTGTGTGACCGCCGCAGACTTTTCCACCAGTTTCAACATGTCTTTCCCTCAGCTGGGATATCAGTACATCCGACAGATATACCCGCCGGAGCGCCAGGGGATCGCCAGCAACGCTCGAGCCGGGACGGAGCTCAGTCCGTCCGGCGCACTTTCCAACGTCCTCTCCACCATGTACGGGTCTCCGTTCGCCGCAGCAGCGCAGGGCTACGGCGCGTTTCTGCCCTACTCCAACGACATCTCCATCTTCAACCAGCTGGTGAGTCTTTCGTCGAAGTTTTGCAACAACTTTCGCAGAGAGATTTTTAAAAAAAAGTGCGCAGGGAAAAGTTTGGTGGCAGAACTTTCAGAGCGCCGAGGTGAACTTTAACGTTTATGGAATTTAGTTAAATGGTGACGCATTAACGACGCGGAGCTTTGCTCGCGTTTTAAGCTCCAAATGTGCTAAAAAGCGACCGCAACGAGAGAATGAAGCGGTGCGCGTTTTGGTTTTAATTCTAGGAGAGGAGACTCGTTTGAGGACTTCCCAAAAATTCTTATTTATTTAAAAATGAAGCAAATTTGGCTGCTTGTGAGATGGTTAAAAGTTAAAATTAATAAAAGTATTTATCTTGATTTTTTTTTTTAAATCAGAACCTCAAAACTTGAGCCAAAGTGTGTTTTTGCTGATCCATCAAGTCTGACCAGGTCCTGTTTGTCTCTACAGGGTGCCCAGTACGACCTGAAGGACGGTCCCCCGGTCCAGCACCCCGGGTTCGCCCCCCCTCACCCTGCTTTTTATCCATATGGCCAATATCAGTTCGGTGACCCGTCCAGACCCAAAAACGCCACCAGAGAGAGCACCAGTACCCTGAAGGCCTGGCTCAGCGAGCACCGCAAGAACCCCTACCCGACCAAGGGCGAGAAGATCATGCTGGCCATCATCACCAAGATGACCCTCACCCAGGTCTCCACCTGGTTCGCCAACGCCAGGAGGAGGTTAAAGAAGGAGAACAAGATGACCTGGACCCCTCGGAACCGCACCGACGAAGAGGGGAATGTTTACACCAGCGATCACGAGGGGGAGGAGGGGGACAAGAGGGAGGACGAGGAGGAGATCGACTTGGAGAACATCGACACGGAAAATATCGA
>SSNR01000042.1:2265492-2267992 GCA_006937965.1 Callopanchax toddi | reverse complement strand
GAGCACTGGGCCCTGTGTAATACCTGACAGCGAGGAGGAGTCAGGCTCTCCTCTCAAGATGTTCCAAATAGCTCATGGCTTGGTGCACAGGCCTGCAGGCCGCCGCGCCGCATGGCAATAACTTGTTTCGGAAAAGCGAAGCTCAGTTTCACCCCTTCCAAACACGTGCAACTTGTGTGTCTCCTGCATGTTTTATGAGGGTGTGTGGGGGGGAAAGCGCCAGCAACATGTTAAAGAATTGCCAGGGAGCATTCAGACAGGAGCTGTTGTGCTTCCGTAGGTTGAGCAAAGGACAAAAGGCCCAGAAGGAGTGACATTCTGCGGGGCTGAAGCTGGAGAGAGGGAGGGCACTGATTTCATGCCTTTTGTTGACGGAGGTTAGAGAGAGGAATTCTTTCATTGCAGCCGAAAGGCAACAAGTGGGGAAGGGGGTGACAGGCAAGAAGGACAGAGGCGTCGGGGTTTTTGTCGTTCACCCAGCTGAAAGATTGTGCTTTTCTCAGCCTCTTTCAGCTCCTTCATACAGACCAGAGTTACAGGGCAATTATGGAAATGCAGCTTTGAAGATAAGTTTAGCCTCTTTCAGTTCCTCCTCAGGACAAAGCAAAGGCCGCAAGGCCCCCCCTCCTCTATAAAACATGCTCCAGCTCCAACATGTGTATGGACTTTTCCTCTCTGTCTCACACAATGTTATAGTTAGTGTCAACAATTCAAAATTAGTGTTGGAGAAAAATGTTTTAATGAGTTTTAGAAGAATCTTTATCTGGGGAAAAAGCTGCATTCTCTCATCTCTTCGCTCCGTCAACCTGCCTATAAAACTGTGGAGATGAGTAAAGGGGGCGAATAAAAAAACAAAGAAAAAAGCAGCTCCGGGTGTCATGGCCGCCTCCAACAGCTGCATGGTTTTACCAGCCTGATGTCCCGTCTCCACGCCCTCTCCTCTCACACGCCACCGACAGAAGCCCAGCAGAACATCAGGCCCTTGCTTTCTCAGCTTTGTACATTAGTCAGCGGTGTAGCACAGAATTTCTCCACCTTGTGTGAACTAATAAGACACATTTTCTCCAGCTTTTGAGAGGATCGCAAGGGAGTGATGTCTCGACATCACCCGACACAGCAGAGGCCGTGTACAACAGCGTCTTTACACTCAGAGCGTAGCTGACAAATGCCAATAGCCGGGCTTTCGCTCATCACTGTTAATGAGAGGACATATTTTGAACGTTTCCAATATTTGTACGGACTTCATACATTATGAAGGCCCTTTTATTCACATGCAGCGAGGACAAGGGTGGGGTAAAGGAGGTGGAGGGGGGGGTGTTCATGACTCCTCAGGATTGCTTGACTCCTGAAGGGGACTTAATAAATTCTTCCTCCTTGGAACACTGTCAAACAAGCCCTTTCTTACATCTCCCATGAATACATTACCAGCAAGTTGATTGATTAGAGCCCCCCTGCAAGAGGGTGAAGCGATGGACCGACTCCCCCTGTGTGATTAATAGACTTTATTAAGAGACTCCTCTCCTTTTTAATAATGGTAATGTAAAGGAAGGCTCGGTGGAGATGAAGGGGGGGTGCAGGAAATCTAACGATGATCACCGTCTCCCTCTTTCATCCACGTCTCCTTTAGTTTGAGTTCATTTATCCAGCGCTTCCCTATCACAGCCACACACCAATACGAGGCTCTTTATGGACTCTTTTCAGTTTTGTGCCAGCTAATATGAAACTCTTTAAAACATCTCTCACGGGTAAAATGAGAGCTGGATTGATTTTGATTCCTGTTAAAGGTTTACGGCTAAATGAAACAGTCTCAGTGACCATGAAGCATCTTTTAAAAATCTTTTATCAGAAACGGAATAGTGACTTCATGATTCTGGATCCAGATGAGCTGTTGGAAGTTTAAGGAGGAGGTGTAAATCTACTGGTGGAGAGGTGGATACCATTTAGGTTTTGGATTCAGATTTATAAATAGGAAAATATGAATACAAATAGTTTGGTTATTGAAGATAATACCAGCATTTTTTTCTTTTTCATTTTTCTTTTCTATGTATATGATAATTAACATGTTGATTTCACTTTTCAGACTCAAACATTTTTATTTTATGTCATTATTTAAAAAAAAATAATGTTATAAAGTAATAATTTTTAAGTAAAATGCTATTTTTTCTCCTTCTATTTTATTTATACACATTTTTTAGAGTGGTTATACAAGTAACCTGCCCCAACATACATTTTATACACGGATGCTTTTGGTGTCATTATCATCATTGATGCATTATGTGATATAACTAAGAAGTCATGTTCTAAGTCATAATATTTAATAATGATAACCACCATTCAATTTTTCCTCCATATCACATAAAAAAATACGTTTTTAAAGGGAAAACATATTTAAAAAGGTCAGATTTTAAAGTTTCCATGCAGTTATGTGTCCAAGTAGCTTGCTGGCTGGTTCTTGGTTAGTACGACTTGAATGTTGTTAGGTTGGGGGGGGGGGGGGGGG
>SSNR01000042.1:2206416-2265482 GCA_006937965.1 Callopanchax toddi | reverse complement strand
GGGGGGGGGGGGGGGGGGGGGGGGGGGGTAAACCGTGTACAGGAAATGGTTTAGCCACCTCGGCCTGTTCCTGCTTATCAGCACAGCACAGGAGCAACAGAGACTTTACCGGCACCGGACATGGCAGCACCAACTTATCGCCGCGCCGTATTTTGCAACACACCACCACAAGTGATTTATTCAAACACGGATATCACAGATAGGGCCATTCAAATCCATGCACATTACTGCACGACCCAGACGGGTTCTGTTTGCTGTGCTGCTACAAAACCAGACACACACACACACACATACCCTGTGCAGTATGACATCACCAGAAGAGCCTTGTAAACCTGAGAGGGAGGTCGATAACAGCAGGTGAGAGGGCTTTGCTGTGTAATGATGATGCCTACCAGTGTCTAAGTTGTAAACCCTGTTATTGATTGTCTTTAGTTCAGCCAATAGTCTTCACAAACTACCATGCTTGAAAGTCTGCAGTAATGTGTCTGCACAGAATCCAATATCCGCTACTATTAATGAATCCTGACAAGCAGCTCAACCTTTGTATTTTTTTATTTAATGTAGTTAGTCCCACTGAGAGCAGGGATCCTGTTTCCAAGGAAGGCCTTGCCAAGACTGCAGCAGCACATTCGGTTGGAGTCATTTACAGCAAATTTAGTCAAAATAAACACGTTTTATATTAAGCATAAAAGAAAGTAGGATGAGGGGAAATGACAGAGATGCAGTGGAGAGGCTACGACAGGCGCAGCGCTAAATCAGTAACTATATGTTTATACTAAAGTGTTTACCACAGGTTTTACTAGGGGTATAAATAACAGATTTCCCTGTTTATCATGTGGGATGAGGCTGAGTGACTTGCTTCCTTGTACTACATGTAAAGCTTAACAGTGTTTACCCTAAAGCCAGAAGGAGAGGAGACGGGGAAAACTTTATTCTTAACTTTCTTTGTGCTTTAATAAACTTGTTGTCTGAAACATGATCAGCCACTGCAGCGTGTCACCTCACAGCCATGCAAATGAGAAATGAGGACACGCAACCATCAGAAAGATGAGTGCATTCATGCATCCAGCATTTTTGTCTTGTTTTCAAAAGAAAAAAAGTGTATATGACAGAATGATTCAACGATGGCGCTGGGATAGAACAGCGTCTTCTCTATCATAAGGATGGCCTGTTGAGCTGAACTCAGTCACAGAACCTGGAGAAAACTCTCTCCTCTGCACATAACAAGTTTTCTAAAGCGATGATCAGACTGTTAACAAATAGTTGGAGACACAAAATTGCACGGAACGGTTGATTTTCAGTAAGAATGACACTACGTACACTTAATATCAAATCTGTGAAAAATGGAAACATTTGTGCAAAGTGTTTTCAATAACTTGTTCTCAAATAATCTTCATTTTATTCATAAATGTTGCCATGCCTGCCTTGCACCCTGAATGTCAGATACTACTTTTTTAAAATCTCCAATCAGTCACAACTTTGTTTCAAAGGTTGCCAAAGTTCTTTCACTGTTCCTGCACTTTTTGATTGAATTAAACTGAATTAAGAATGGTTCCAGATGGGTCACTGATGCTTGTGACAACTCAACCTATTGAGAGTTTAAACAAATGCTTTGTTTTTTTTTTATTTCAATGTCACAAGAACAAGATTATAAGAAAATTGAGAACCCTTGCAGCCAGTTCAACACAAAAGTCCTTCACAATTGCTCTAATATTTGCATCCTTGTGGCATTCTGGCTAAAAGACATCACAAAAATATATTTAAAATATCTTACTGCAGCCAGAGTAATCAAAATGACCCAATACAGTGATAACAATGTTGTCCAAAGTTCTGTCACTCAACATGTGAGTTCAGTGCAAAGACAAAAATTACAAATTGCAAGACTTCCTCTTCAGAAAACACTTAATCCAGTTTAAGGTACAACTGTCTGTCCGTCTCTTGTCAAGAACAGGATGGGGAGTAGGAAGTGAGTTCTTGTGAGACACAGAACAGAAAAGTGTCTGAACAAGCCGAGCATCAAGTCTGAATGCCTCCTGCCATCTCCAGCTGTGTCGACTCTCAAAGGTTCATCCTTTAGCTGTGACTGGCCACAATGAAGTGGCGTTCTCACAAGCAGAGAAGGGTGGGCGCTGTGTCACTGTCTCCCATTGCAGAAGGCCTAGTACTATCCACCCCTTCTGTTGTCATGCTAAGACAGCAGCGCTCACTGGAACTGTCAAACCTACGCCTGGCCACCGACAAATGTGGGCGCTTCCTAAAGATTCCTCCCGCTAATGTCAACACTTCCTCCCGAAGACAAAAGCCTCGTGCAATTTTTAAAGAAATTGCTCCAACCGATCTGTGAATACATTTAGCTGCTTGATGACTTTAAGTCAAGTAAAATGGACCTTGAATTCCCACGGGCCTCATCAGAGAGAAGCACAGCCTTCATGTGTAAAAGACCATGAGAACAGGCATATCTAATGTCATTTTACAGGTAGATAGAGCGGGAGATTGGGGCGTAATTGAAAGTAATCGCAGAAAGCTCTTTTTCAATCCCGCAGGACTTCTTTTTTACCCGCACCCTGAAATTCCCAGAAGAGCTCTTGGCATATTTGATGAAAGAAATACAGTGGACGAACTGTGACCTTTGTTCCCCTCTTTCCTGAAGGTTATCGGTCTACTTTACATACACAGATGAGGCCCTCTATTCCGGAAATGATAAGACAAACAACAGGGAAGAGGTAAGGTCAGGGAGTTAAACCAACAGCTAGAATGACAGTTAATTGGCCGGAGGGTAGTGTAACTGTCATCCGTTTCCCCTGGGCTGACTTGGGAAGACTCCCCCCGGCTTCCTCCGCCGGCTCTCCCGAGACCTCCGCTCCGCACATGAGCGTTCACTTCTCAGCTGTCTCCCACAGGTTCAACCAGTGGACATCGGCGCCGGGGAAAAACAAAATGATTATATTGCCTCCGATTTGATTATTACTTCATCATTATTGTTTATATTGTGGTAATACACAATAAAGACTGTAACAAGTGAGGAGATGAAATGTCAGAGTGAATTACAGGCATATGCAGAAGCTGGCTACAAATCAGCTGGCAGTGCTAAAAGGTCTCACTTGCTAATTGCTCGTATCCTACCAGCAGAGAGAGGCGTCCAGCCGCTGTTCAATAGGCCGGCTGACTGAGAGCAGACAGATAAGACCATGTGTAGAGATGATTCGACCCATGCTCTAATGAATTGTTTGGTCCTGTGTGTCAGAAGCAGTGACACATGGCATGAAGGCTCTTGGGCCTCTTGTGTGTGTGTGTGTGTGTGTGTGCACAAACACACAGGGAGAAAAGGGGGAAATAACTCCCCACACAGCATTCAGAGTACGTGTGTGTAATGATACGAGTGCCGGAGCAGACCACATGCATGTATAAGGATGAGTGATGGTTTTAGCAGAATCTGTCTGCCTAATTTCGCAGGGTTTGGGGTGTGAAGGGGAAGAGAGTGTGTGCGTGTGGGAGATAATAGGCCATTCTCCACGCTGCTCAGTGCTCTGCTGGCACACAGCTGGCCAGCCATCCAACTAAAGGGTCCCGAGCTCTGTTTTTTTCTACCCCTTGTGCAAAATCCAGCACCTTCCAGTATCCAAATGGAATGGCTGACACATATGCAAGAATGACTGGAAAGAAACAAAAAACATTAGTGGTAATGAGAATGAAGAATAAGGGAAGTTATGAACAAACCCAGCAGGAGATCTGTCAGTGAGGGACAGGTGTTGCTCACTACTTTATTCCAACACCTCTATTTGGAGATCCTCACAGATCACACCTCTGCCTCCATTATTTACCCAAGCAGCAGCTTTTCTTGTGTCCTTTCGCCAAATTATGCAAGAGGATCTGACTGCAGACTTCAAAAATGGCGTCTTAAGATGGCGACCTAACCCGGAAGTACACCGACTGGAAGTAATATGGCGCCCATTACTTTTCGTAGTTTTATTTTCACCACGAAAACTTTTATTTAGCATTTGTTTCTCTTCAAAACCATACGGACGTCTTCAAAGAACCAAATAAGTCCAGTTGCCTTTATTTAAAACCCGTTTTTGGATCATACGGACTTGTAAACTTAAACTTTTGCAAACTTTTTTAAAAATCTTCATTTTGGTAAGATTTAAGTGCTTAGAACAAGAACATATTTTACCAATTTTAACCAGTGTTTTCTTGCAAAGTATCTATATTTGCTCCAACAATAAAAACTACTCTTCCTGTTAGAGTATTCTCTTTTTTTATCTTGTGTAAAAAGATCCTAATTAACCTTCTCCGTGAATAACTAGTGGTAAATAAAAAAAATGAGCCGCATTACAATTTTAAAGATGTGTGTAAAACTAGTAATAATAAAATACTGGACGCACTAAACTAAACTACTGTGAAAACCAACTTATCAGCAGCATTCCTGCTCCTTCGCCTGCATCAAAAAACTTGTTTTATCCACCTCTCTGCTCTCATAAATCACCTCTCCCGCTGTCTCATAACCGTTTCAAAGCATGGGGACAGTTTTTTTTATCGTAGTCGTTCCCACCCTACGGGACTCTCTCTGGCTCCATTCAGAAGTCAGAAAAAGTAGCTCACCTATTTAACCAAGCATTTAACGGTAACAGAAAATTAAGTCAATCTCATTCAGACCTTACCTCCACAAATCCCGCCGAGTATGTGTGTGTGTGTGGTGGAAGCTAAGCTAAAGCAGCGTTGCCGCCCAATCGCTTGAAAACACTTCGGCTTCCGCCCGATGTAGCAGCATACTTCCGGTCGATGTATTTCCGATCATTGTACTGACGTCTTTTTAGACGCCATTTTGGACGCCATTTTGAAGTCTGCAGCCAGATCCTACTCAAATTATGTACAGAAATTAAAGATAGTGTCTTATATTTTAGTGTAGACTTAAGTTTCAACCTCAGCCATACTGAGCTGTAAGTTAATTTAGAATTATTTAGTCTAAGACATCATGCCCTGTGCAATACGTAGGAATGATGTTCCAATAAAACCAGCACATTTACACAGGGAAGCCAAAGTAATTATGCTTGGGGACATTTCATAAACACCGACACAAATCTTGTATCAATACTTGTTAGATAACTCATTCGTGACACATCCATATCCGTATCTGCCCGTTTTGCAAACCTTTGTTTTCCTTACTAGTTTTCTTGTAACACAAAGTCAACAGATTATGGATTTGCTTTCATTAACATCTGATGAAGGGTGGAGTTTTATTCCCTGGAAAACTACAACTGATGATAAAGAAGTGACACGTTTCCCAGAACTGAACGGTAGTTCCTGTGCAGCTTGACTGACTACAGCAAAGAAAACTTTAACTGAACTGTAACATATTCCTGGTTTGAATACAAGAACTAAAAACGGAAGAGAAGGAACGATTACATTTTGTAAACTATTTCTGTTGTAATAGTACTAAATGTCTGCTGGATTGAGAATGAGCATTATCCCACTGGTTTGACAAACAAAAGACCTTTATTCTGAAAAACACACACATTGCAGTGTATCTGATCTCAAAATGTTGAAATGTGAAACTTAGCGTTTACACTTTATACATTTTTTTTCTTAAAAAGTGGACCTTCTGCCTCAGCTCACTGGGATCTGAGAGGACAAAAAAAAACACAGAAGGACTGGACCAGTCATCTTTTCTTAAACAAAGAGAACAAACAGCAAGATCAGGAGTAAAGTCAGCAGAGAGAGGAGATGTGGTCAGTTTGTCCCCCAGCAGTCTGAGTCTAGAGCAGCAGAACTAAAGGGATGAGTCACCCAAGATAACTCTAACTATGGGGTTTATCAAAGAGGAAAGTTTGAAGCCTGGTCCTAAATGTAGACAGGGTTTCTGCCTCGTGGATGGAAACTAGCAGCTGGTTTTACCAGAGAGGAGCCTGAGAACTGAAAACTCTGCCTCCCATTCTACTTCTAGGAACCACAAGTAAAAACCTGCAGTCTGAGAGCAAAGTGCTCTGATGGAGATGTCTGGAACAAGAACATCTCTGAAAGACGATGGAGCCTGATCTTTGGGAGCTTCAGAAGTTAGAGGCAAAATTTTCAATTCAAATCTGGATCTGACAGGGAGCCAATGACAAAATAATACAAATGTAAAACTATGTTGCAATTTGTCAAATACAATACAGTCACAGTAAAATACATCCATCCATCTTCTGTAACCACTTAGTCCTCCACAGGGGGTCGCGGGGGAGCTGGTGCCTATCTCCAGCGGTCAAGGGGCGAAGGGCGGGGGACACCCTGGATGAGTCGCCAGTCCATCGCAGGGACGAATGAGACAAACAATCAATCACTCACACCTAAGGACAATTTACAAGCCCAATCAGCCTGACAGTCATGTTTTTGGTCTGTGGGGGAAACCGGAGAAAACCCACGCATGCACGGGGAGAACATGCAAACTCCACGCAGAGAGGCCGCAGAGCTGGGACACGAACCCAAGACCTTCTTGCTGTGAGGCAACAGTGCTAACTAACTGCGCCACCATGCAGCCCAGTAAAATACAGTATAATATACTTTAAATCCTGCAGGGCACGATACAATTATTAAAAACAGAATACAATAATTAAAGAAAAACAACATTCTGAGCAGAGCAGAATATTATGTTAAACCATATTAGTCCAAACAGAAAAACAGGCCATTCAGAAAGTTATTAACAAGTAAAATAGTAATTATTTAGACTTTAACACAGAAACTTCAAAACCTTTAGGGAAAAACAGAGATACTGAGATGAGGATAAACTTTAAAAATAAAACAAAACAGCTGGAAATGCAGGAAACAAGAAATGAAAGGTAATAATGCAAAAAGTGCAATATGACAACGGGCATAAGAAACCAGAGAGTCTATATAAAGGGAGAGGTGATAGTTGGGCGAGAGCAGCTGTGCTGATTAACAGATGGAGCTCAGGTGTGTGGATTTAGGGAGCTGCTGTGGCACAAGGAGAAGCCTGAATACACACAGAAAACCTGTCGACTCACAACTCAACAACAAACAAACAAAAACTCAACTCGATGTCTGTTTTGTTGTTTACGAAATGTTGCAGCTGTCACGAATGTGATTTGAAGGAAACAGAGAGGTCGTGTTTTCTCAATAACTGTCAGACGAGCAAATTCTAATCCTATCTGAACCAGTACTGGAAGTGTTTTGTATTTTAACTCTCAAATCAGTCATATTTAGTTTCTGTAGAAAATGAATATGTATTTGAAATAATGTCAACATTTAGTTAAAATAAGTATTACCGGTAAATCTATTCATGTTGGCATCATAAGTTTTTGAAGCTGCTCTGAACAAAACAAGGTGCAAAAGATAAAACATTATAATGATATCGGATCCTTTTGGATTTGTAGACCAACGTTACTGTTATTTGTGAGATTTTAAACTCATTATTTTAAATAAAATGCAACACATTTAGTGTGTTTAGCTGTAAAATGCAGTGGAGTTGATTCCTGATTTTCCTTCCAGAAAAACAAAGAACATTTCTAAAAGTAAGTTCAACCATAAAAAGTTTTAGAGTACATTTTATTCAAACGTTATAAGAAATCAAAGAAGTTATAACCGTGAGTTATAAATCTGACATTCTTCGTAGAAGTGCCAGTGGGTTTGTGCTTGTTGGCTGTAATGTTCTCCAAGATTAAAGCTATTTTCATACTCATAATGCCAATAGAGCCACGAGTGCCCGTTTTGATCATCATTCAAAAGACAACCAATGAATCTGAGGTATCACATAGTTTTGCATGAATGCATGTCTGCCCGTGCTATCAGTAGAATGCAAAAGATGGGGGGGACTTCAAAATAACTTCCCTGCATTTGCATACAAATGGCCCACTTTGCCATTTTTGTGATTGGACAAAGTAGATGAACCACATGATCATGAGGTTGCGGGTTGGGAGCGATGCAGATAAGAAGTGTGCCCTGTTTGAGACAGCAAAGCACATCCAGATGACTGGGACACAACGCTGTTACACAAGGTAACCTCAGAGAGACAAACAGCACAGTTTACACAGGGCTGTAATCGAAAAGAAAATGACTCTCTGCAGAGCTACAAATTAAATAAAGCCGAAATCTGGTTTCCATTATCGTGTCTCCCAGTGCCTACATTTTTGTAACATTTAAATGGTAAAATAAATATGAAGGTCATCGTATCAAACAAGGCTTCAACCACTATTTGTTTTTGTGGGATTGCTCTGAGAAATGAAAAGCTAACTTGGTAAACACTGCCGTTTTTCGCCGAAAATTTGTGAGTGGCACCGAACGTTACTGGGTGCAGTAATTGCTGGCAGATTTGTGGATGTGTTTTAATTACTCTCTGCAGGCTGCTGATGGCATTACAGAGGTTGTTCCCGTCAAACAGGTCCCAGAAGTGGAAAACTAAGGGAGACCGACCCAGCGGACACGCTGCAGCAACTCAGAAAAAGCCACAAAGTTATGATAATACCCAACATCTATATAGATGGGTGACCGCACACTGGAGCAGCTGCCAAAAAGTTGTTAATGAGGTCCTTCGTAAATGCTGTGCCATACTTTCTCAAGAATTAAAATTCAAGTTGAAGCAAACAATCTCCAATGTGTTCTTGAGTTACAACTTCAAATGTGCAGCTTTCCTTCACGAGAGGTGACTTGGAACTGAAATGGTCACATGTCATCGCCACATCGCGCCTGAAATTATAGATTATAGCAGACGTCTCATTTCTGAACACAAATAACAAGAGCAGCCGTGCACACACGTTCGTCATTAGAGTTGTCTCCCCCTATAATCCAGCAGCACTTTTAGACCTTGTATCCCCCTCCAGCCTACTCCCTTTGCACCTCATCTACCCGGTGCTAACACCAGCCTCCTCTTATGTGGCTTCCCCTCTCCCCCACCCACCGACACGGCATCCACATCACTGAGACGGCAGCCACCATGGAAGGTCCCTTTTCCACTTCTACAGCAACGTTTGGCCAAGATTTATTAGCCTCTTCAACCAAAATGTAATTTTCACCATGTTGGTTTTTTAAAGTGAAGGCAGTCGGCAGAAAGTTTTTTGGAGGAGGGGGAGTCTTGAGACCCATGTCTACTCAGCTGTGTTGGTAGGACGACTCGTTCCAACACCAACACCTCAAATCCAGCGGGGCGGTTAAGTGATTTATTGGTCTCTTTTTATTGACAGGGCAGGAGAAAGAATGAGGGAGAAGCATGAGTACGAATAAGGGAGTAATTGAGCCGCTGCAGTGTTGCGCTGTGCAAAGGTAACACAGGTGGGGACATAAAAATGGGTTTTAAGTTTTATTGGGAATTATTGTTAAAATAAGTTTTGTTGACTGACAGGATTTCCTGTAGATTATTATTACATGTCTTAATTTTGATCTCGGAGTTATTATGCTTTTATTAAACCACCTTTAAAATGTATTCTGAGAGAAAATCACTTCCTGATGGACAATCCAACTTTCTACTGCCACATGGATGTAATGCAGCACATCTACTTTGTCTTATTATGGTCATATACACTGAAAAAAGAGAATAGTCGAATCAACTTAATTGAATTGCTTCAGTTGGTAACAAGTAATTCAATTAAGTTTATCCAACTTAAATTATTAAGTTTGTTTAACTTGATGAATTTAAGTCAAACTCACTCAAATCATTTAGTTTCTTACAAATTCAAAATTCAAATCCTTCTGACCTAAATTTAAATAAATTCAACTCAAATCTTTAGGTTTTTCCAAATGAAATACTGAATGATCAAAAAGCACATTATCAATGACTTTGAACTTAAAAGAGACTGAGGTGCCTACACTCTAAAAAATAAATCCATCATTTACTTACATTTTTTGGTGTAACATTTTACACTCAAGAATTTTGAGTAGATTGGAGACAATTATATTAAGTAAAAGCCAACTTTATCAATATAATTGTCTTCAATCTACTCAAAATTCTTAAAATCAGCCATCACAGACCATTGCAAAAGAAATAACCACATCATGGACTGGGAAAAGGGGAGAGTCATACACACTGAGGAGAACAGATACGGACGTTGGATAAAGGAGGCAGTGGAGATAAGGAAGCGAGCCAAGTGGTCCATCAACCGGGACAAGGGGGCCTACCAGCTGTCTCACACCTGGGACTCACTGCTCCAGGGACCAGCCGGTGGAGATGGGCATGGCCAACCCCGCACATTTGACAGATCAGGGTTGGCCACGCCCATTGGGAAGAACAGCTGATAAACGACACGTCACACCAGTGACACTTCTGATGAAGGCCCCAGGAGCGAGTCAAAACATGTCAAGGAAAAAACTTACGCAAAAATATACATATCTGAGAAAAGAACTTATAAGCATTTTTGCAGATTTGAGTAAGTTTTGACTTAAATTTGTCAGGTTTAACCAACTTAATAATTTATGTTAAATAAACCTAATTGAATTACTTGTTACCAACTGAAGCAATTCAATTAAGTTGGTTCAACTTATCTTTTCTTTTAGTGTGAATATCACTGATTTTACGTTGATTGAACCCAAAAATGTAAGTTGTCCTGACTAAACCAAAATAATACACTGTGAAAAGGAAAGGTTGAATCAGCTTAATTCAATTGCTTGTTACCAATTGAAGCAATTCAGTTAAGTTAGTTCAACTATTCTCTTTTTCAGTGTAGGTCAGATTTAGGTAAATAAGTCTATCACATCAACTACAGCTCAAATATTCTATTTAGAGTGAATTCTGGAAAGTTTTTTTTTTTTTTTTTGCTTTTGCCTTATCAGGAGACAAACTTTGAAGGCTAATCTTGGCATATTCCCATACCAGATAATGGTTTCCATGAACAAGGCTGTGGTGGAAGAGACAGACACTGTGAACTCTGCAGAAAAGAACAGTTTTCACCATTGTAGAGTGAGTAAATGCACCTTATAAAACCCGGGAAATTACATAGAATAGAAGAGATGTACCATTCTGTGGTTGTGCTCAGGAGACACATAGACTTAAAGGAGACAGCTAACAGAGATCACAGCCAGTGAATCATAGCATTTCAAAGAAAAGCAGGATAGACAGATGGAGCGAGACAGAAATGGATGGAAAAGAGTCAGAATGAGACAGAGTGAATGACAGAGAGAGCGAGAGAGATGAGAAAAAAGATAAGAAGACCAAAATTAAATAAAAAATTAAATAAAAATACTCAGTGATTCCTATTCCTTTTGCCAAGACAGATGTCTATGGTGAATAAATAATGAAGGGTAACAGTTTCACAACATCGTGTTAGATTGCCAGTTCTAAAACAGGTCTGTGACGGCTCCTGTCTGTGTCTGTGTCTCTGGCTATGACTCAGGTTCCCCTCTGCCCCAGGGGAACCTTTCAGACCCACAGCCTCACATCTCCATGAAAAACAAAGCCCAAAAGACAGGCCTGACAAACACTTGGAGATGTGTGACTCCTGCTAGCTGCATTACGTGTGTCACACAGCTCTGAGAAGTTATGACTGGACAGGTTAAATATGGTCATTTATGAAAGTGTTGCACAGATTCTCCTCTAAAGGCCAAGTCAAGTCGCGCTGTCCGGTTTGTGGCTGTCGTAAAGGACTGGTACACATCACAGTGTGTATATTATACCATTTTAATCATAACTTGGTCACGTATTTTATAAGATTTAGTAAATGCCAGACAGTTCAACCTCTTGCAACAGCAGAATCAGATCAGAAACGTCCAACATCTGAAATCTAGAATAAGTTCTCTTATTATTAGAGGAGACTGAAGACAGCTTTGGAGAAAAGATGCCGATTGCAGTAGCAGAGATTGCACAATTTTTACAGAAAATTTCAGACACTGCTTGTAGTTTGTCACGATCTGTTTTGGTTGTGAGAGAGCTAGATTAGGTATTGGTGAGGCTGTCATACCGAAGAGCCACAGAACAATGATTCAAGTTCAAGATTAAGGATTTTTACCTCCATTTTTTTCACAACAAAAGTTCTTTTTATGACAGCCAGAAACTGCAGTGTGCACCCATCTTCAGTAAGCATCAATATTTTCTTACTGCAGTTGAAAAGAAAACAATTCTATTGTTATAATATACACTCACTGGCCACTTTATTGGGTACACCTTGCTAGTACCAGGTTGGAGCCCCCTTTGCCTTCAGAACAGCCTTAATCCTTCATGGCATCAATTCAACAAGGTACTGGAAACATTCCTCAGAAATTTTGATCCATATTGACATGATAGCATGACGTCCCCCCACACCATTACATCACCACCAGCAGCCTGAACCATTGATACAAGGCAGGATGGAGCTATGCTTTCATGTTGTTGATGCCAAATTCTGACCCTACCATCCGAATGTGGCAGCAGAAATCCAGACTCATCAGACCAGACAACATTTTTCCAATCTTCTGTTGTCCAATTATGGTGGGCCTGTGTGAATTGTAGCCCCAGTTTCCTGTTTTTAGCTGACAGGAGTGGCACCCAGTGTGGTCTTCTGCTGCTGTAGCCCGTCTGCCTCAAGGTTCGACGTGTTGTGCGTTCAGAGATGCTCTTCTGCAGACCTTGGTTGTAACCAGTGGATGTTTGAGTTACTGTTGCCTTTCTATCAGCTCAAACCAGTCTGGCCAGTCTCCTCTGACCTCTGACATCAACATTGTCCACAGAACTGCCGCTAGCTGGGTGTTTTCCCTTTTTGGACCATTCTCTGTAAACCCTAGAGATGGTTGTGTGTTACAATCCCAGAAGATGAGCAGTTTCTGAAACACAGACCAGCCCGTCTGGCACCAACAACCATGCGACGTTCAAAGTCACTTAAATCATCTTTCTTCCCCGTCCTGAAGCTCAGTTTGAACTGCAGCCAATCGTCTTGACCATGTCTACATGCCTAAATGCACTGAGCCGCCTGATTAGGTGTACCCAATAAAGTGGCCAGTGAGTGTATTATACTAAGCACTGATGATGTTGCAGCTTGAATTTGCATGATTTGAATAGAGTTAGGAGGACATGAGCTGTAGCTTTCTGAAATAAAACAACTTTTAAAAAGTTTTAGAAAGTTTCTATTAGGTAGCAGATGATGCATTTACCCTAATATGTGTATGTGTTTGATTAGCAGTCACTTTTAGTGCAAAGTGATTTAAAACAATTAACCTATCAGGCATGTTGTGGACTGTGGTGGGAAACCACAGCACCTGGAGGAAACCCACACATGGGAGAACATGCAAATTCCATGCAGAAATGCTGAAGCCGGGATTTGAACCTGAAACCTTTTGGCTGTGAGGCAACATTGATACCAGTTGGATGATATTTAAACCTGCCCAGAGTAAAAAGGTAAGGTAATAAGCCAAGTAGGTCATTTACCATTTTAATCAAAAGTCAGAGAGGAAAAAAAGTGTTTTCATTGGAGATTTAAAAGACTCAACTGAGCCAGCAGTCAGATTATAAGAAGGTAAACTGTTCTAAAGATTCAGAGCTAATGCAAAGATCCAATCACCTTCAAATGTTATTTAAATATAGATCTAGTGTTGGTGTGATGGGACCAGCTCATTTAAAACTTTTAAATTAAGTAGCAGAACCTTAAAATTAGTTCTAAAATAAAGAAGTAATAATTTTGTCAAGCATGCAACTCACAGAAGACTGGACCGATGGTTTCCCATGGGAATTATGAGGAAAAGAAAATAATTGTTTTTATTTCCACTAACTTGTTCCATCCCCACCCCTCCAGCCTCTAGTTGTAACTGGTGAGTTAACAGGAACACATTCTTGAATGGTAAAGCACTCGTTTCAAAACACTTTGTGACTGTATCTCTGTTACTGCGCAGATATATGGGGTAATAATTACATTAGTTCAACACATGCATTGGTTATTTTACAGAAAAGGGCGATACGAATCATTCATAGCAAAGGATATAGGGAGCACACCAATATATTAATATTTTTACAGTCCAAACTGATTCAGGTTTACCTGAAAACATTCAAAAATGATTTATAGACAGGGAACAGGGTTATAATTTACGGGAACAAGTTCATTTAAGAATTTCTCGTGTACGGAAAACAAGAAAAAAATTTTGTATTTCAGTTTGTGGAGATAAACTGTGGAATAACTTGAACTTAACTAAAGAAAAGTCAAACTATAAGACAGTTTAAAAAGAGATATAAAAATATAATTTATACCAGGTACAGTGATGAGGAGGGTGTTTGAGTTTGACAGGGTGCCTTGTCTTATTTATTATTATTATTAGCTTATTTTGCATTATCTTATGTAGTTGGGTTTTTTGTTTGTTTGTTTGTTTGTTTGTGTTTTTTGTGTGTTTTGTTTTTGGAATTGTGGTTCTTTTGTTGTTGTAATTATCAGTTACTAGTATTACTGTGATTATTGTTATGACCGGAAGCTAATTAATTTGATTAAATAGATGGGTTTGTAAAGAGGGAGTGGGATAAAATAAGTTGTACTTCCCACTCCTTTTCGAATGTGTAAAGCTAATTTGTGCTATGATTATTGATTATTAATTTGTTTTTTGCATGTTCGAATAAATACCAATACCAATCACCAATCACTGTTGTTCATTCAGTTTGGAAGTCATTCAAACATTCATGGAGATGGACTTTTTTCACTATTTCATTTTCCCCCCCTTTTACGTCCTGTGGGATGAACATTTTCTATAAACTGTTTTATTTACTGACACATTTTAAAAGTAAAAGATGCTTTAAAAAAATTCATCCCAGTTTTTCCCTCAGTGTGAAATGAATCCAAAACCTGATCCGAAGTGGAGTGAAGTAGAAAAACTGCGGCTTTCCACTGGCTTCTGCTGTCAGCACCACTTTGCCAAAAAACCCAGCCGCGTTGTTGTAAATGGGAGTGTTTTAGTGAGTATTAGTGTAATATACATACCTTTCTCTTTAAATGGGGTGGAATGGTTCAAAAACTTGCTCCTGTTCAGAAGACCTCTAAGAGCAAACACACACATCTCTACACAAACACACACATGCAAACACAAAAACATACAAACAGCTCCTAGACTGTTCTCTATTTTCATATTTGTGCAACGCTAATCAAATAATTTTCTCAATAGCAATAAAGCAGTCTTTATTTTTCTTGGCTGGGCATCCATCCCATACCCCCCCCCCCCCCCCCCCCCCCCCCCCGGCCCCCCCCCCCCCCCCCCCCCCCCCCCCCCCCCCAAATCCGAACTCTCCAGCCGCACCACAGCAGGATCAGTTTCCCCCCCAGAATCCCACTGAAGCGCTGCCATGTCGGCTGGAGACAATCAGTTGAAATGTTCCTTAGATATTCCTGCTCCTTTTCAAAAGCCCCAAATTCAATTTATGGACACATTTATTACCGTGTCTGTCAGTGACTAAAAGAGAGTTTCATAATCAGGAGCACACATCTGATCTGGTCACAGCAGGCTGCCTCGCTTGGCCAATATGCACTCTATTACACGGTCAGAGCCAGCCGGTCCGCAGAGGAAAAAGAAAACATGAGCAAACAAAAGACTAGGTAGTTAGACATGGGATAGAAGCCTTTAGATGTAGCATTAAAAAAAAGACTGATCTGATTTAGGAGTGGGGCCATGTGGAGAAAATCTGTTTACTCAGAGCCGGCGTAGGGGCCTTGACCATGTGATGAAAGATCGCAAAGCACCCGCCAAAATCTGCACAGTATTCCCACAGCAAACTTCCTCCTACTGATGTTTCTGAAATCATAAACTGGATGTTTTTGTTGTATAATGATGTTTCTGTCATCTCGGAGTAGCAGAGGGCTTAAAAACCTCTTTAAAACAAGTTTCTGTGATGTTGTGGTCTTGTCTTTTACAGCAATAGTTTCCATTGTTTGTCATATTATTTTTAAAAGTTGCCAAAAACGACACAAAATCCACTTTTTGACTCCAGTAAAGCAGACAGAGAGTGGCTTGTTAGCGCCAGCTATAACAACAGCGAGGCGCGAACGATTTACTATCCCGGCTCTACTTGTGAAACAGAGATTCTAATGAGCATTCTGCAGGCTGCACGTCACTCAGCTCTGGAACACGGGGCACGAACTGGACCGAGACGTAGTGATTGAGGACTTTATTTTTGCTGCGGTGTGTGTGTGAGAGTCACACGCCGCAGACCGCAGACTCCAATCAGCGGTTCCTGGTGCAGCGGCTGGACAGAGTGTCGGTGATGTCTGAGAGCCACTGTTCACACAAGCTTCTGTCCAAGCAGGCTGATTGCCCTTGGTGAGATGCACACCTCGAGCCCAGGCCATAAATCAATACTTACTCACAAAGGTTGACCTAAACTCCTGCCAGTGCCCACTGCAGTAAAAACAAGAAAAAAAAGCAGGCTATGCTCCCTCTAGAGGCCAAAACTAGAGAGTGATTCAGTCAGGGAAACGAAGCGTGTCCTTCATTAGCTGAAAGATCACATTTTACCACAGGAGCAACACGTTTACTGGAGCATGGGGCTCTGTGAAATCTCAACGAAAAAGATTCTCTGTTTGCTTTCCAGGGTAATTAGGGAGGCTATCACCTGACACTCACCCAGGTAATGTCCTGGACCGGAGCCAGGAGCAAATATCATCATGGTCAGCTTGAGTGCAACACCCTTGGAAAATATGTGCAGAAACTGAAAACCATATTTTCAAAATTGCCTGCTTGTCCCCTGTGTTGGTTTTGGACAAGGACTCCAGGCTAGAGCTTAGGGGCTCCTTCAGCCGGTGCCAGGATCCTTAAAAGCTCGTAACTGATCTCTCTCTTTTTTTTTTACTTCACACAGTCTGAAACGTTCTGTTATTAAAATTGGAGCAAATCCCGTCAGAATGTTTTACACGTTTACTAGGTGTACGTCAAGGTGAGAGACAACACTCGTGAATTATAGACTGGATTTGGGGAATTGGGGCTCAGAAAAAAAGAGAGAGAGAGAGAGAGTCTGGGGAGGTATTACTGCAGGTGACAGTTCTGGCTGCCAGGATATAAATCTACCCCCTTCAACCCCAGCATGTTGCACAGAAACCACAGTGCCCCCTATAGTTAAAATCCACACATGTCAAACTTTATTGGCCTTAATAGTAAATGCCAGAATGATAAATAAAACAGTATCGTGAGTCATGCTGTGGGGAGTTTAGTATGAAAGATCAATGAGTGGCTGTCTACAGGGAGCAGGCTAAAAGCATCCGTGCCATCTGTGGAAGCAGTGGGTCGACATGGCACACTAATCTCCTCTGGTTTGTGTGTTTGGAGTCCAGGACGTCCAGCAGGCTCAGTGACAGCTGCACGTAGAAGCAAAATCCGAACCATGCTTGCAAACAGAGCAACTGCAAACTGATGACAAACGCTTTGTTTGGGGAAAATCTTTTTTTCTTCCTTCTTCTTCTCTTGCCTGTTTTAGTGGGATCACAAGTCTGGATGTACTAATAGGAGAAAAAGAGCACCAATTAGGGATGCAGACCACGCTGGGCTCAGTTATTTCCAAACCACTAAAATGTGTAATAAATGATCAAATGAGACAAACCCTTTTTAAGCTCACAGTCTGATTTTGTTTTCCTCTTAAGTTCGTTGGCTCAAACAACAGAGCAGGCCTTTGATTTGGCCTTCAGTAACAGGCAAGCATGCTGCAAACATAAAATTTTATTTTGCTTGCGGTGGTAATTCAGAAAATTGGAGGTATGTGGGCGGAGCCCCTTTTCTGGTTCCAGGCCGCTGATTGGTCTGAGGCTGATAAAAGCCAGGATCATATTAAACCCTAAAAACATTCACTTTTTATGATTTGTGTATCAGTTGTGACATTAAAATTTGTTCCATTTGTGATAGGGGTCAGTGATAAAGTATTTCACTGGGCTGCAACTATGTGAAGGACATTCTCAAGGAAGCATCTAAAATATCTGAGAGGTTTGCAACATTGTTCCTGAAACCCACATCAATCCATCCCAAAGAAAATGCAAGAATTGGAAACAGTTTCGACCATGTGACAAGTAAAAGGGAAATTTGCTTTTTTTTTGGCAACAAAATTGTGAATGAAATGAGGATGACTTACAAATAAATTATGATTTAATTACTTTTTTTTTGTTGACTGAATTGCAACAAGAAAATGTGAAAGACATGCCCATGACGATCAAATTAAACGTGTGGTTTACTCGTTTATTTTATACATTTGCAGCGTTCTCTAGTGTAAATCAATGCCGAATCATTTTTATTAAAAAAAGCTATGTTGCTTCTGTTCTCTGATGCAGAAGTTTGCTGACGCAGAGGTGTCCTTGAAACAGCAGGATTCCTCATTTTTATTAATAATATGCACAACCCTTGCTTCTGATTGGATAACAGAAATGTCACTACCTCGTCCCTTATTCAGATTATTGTGTCACACCAAAATGTCAGACGAGATTCTGCCTTACGTTTTTGATCCTGAATCCGAGGACGAAGGAGAAATTTTAGAGGAATCACTTCCTCAGTGTTTGTCAATGACTGTTTCAGAATGGTGATACCTACATGTGAACTTACATTTTTGCCTAAAAGAGCAGAACGTTAGTGTTGTTCATAATCATCAACTTACAACGAGCCACATGAAACAAACCTGTTGAGCTGCTGTGACACCCGAACTGGGGCGAAAGCAGAACGTAGGACTGTGGGAGTTGCTATGTTAACATCAGCATGTGTGGCTAACCACAAAGACTTCAGAAAAACTGCTAATATTGCAGCAAAAATATGTTACGAACGTACTCAACCTTAACGTTTACTGATCTCCTATAAAATAAAAAATTGACACACCCAGTCTGGGACTCAAACCCAGGTCTCTCACATGAGAGGCAGTGTCTACCTCTATGCCACAGTTCAGTTGTAATGATTTTGCACTGTTTCTACATGAACATTACGTGTCACGTGCCCCTAGGCTCAAGCCAGTTCTAGCCTGTGCATTAATCCAGGCCTGTCTGTGGGGCGGCGCGAGCCAAGGTGGGCGAGACCATGAATGCAAATTTTCAGTGTGACGTAGATCTGCCAGGTTTTTCAAATTCTAGTGTTTCAACCTCTATTTTCTCTCAGAAGCTAACGCTGGAGATCCATGTAGAAGAATGCTTTCATGTTCAGCCTGCATGAAAAGCTCAGAGTGACCAATATTAATCAGAAAAAACAAGAAAAAAATTTTTTTTTTTTCAGTAAACCACACCTGTAATACCAAATTAGTTTAATTCCATTTGAAATTTTGCACATTTTTGTAATTTTGTGTCTCTGACTGGTCATCCATCACTGAAGTGAGGAACTCGTGAACAATTTGGAGAAACCACTGAAGCTATAATCCCCCAAAAGAAAAAAACTAAGGAAGTATGCTTTCTGTGTTTAAAAGATTCAGAAACAGTGTTTGCTTATTCCTTTTAGGATTAAAACTTTAATTACAGATGGAAACCATGACATTTAGACTTTATGTAGTTTTACCCATTAAGAATGTCATTTTTATGCAAAAAAAATTAATTTATTTGCATAAACTTTTGCTTAAAATTTGCTTTGCATACTAGTCAGTTAATTCTCTTTAACAAATGTTTCAAACGTTTTTGTAATAACTTATGATCACTAAGGTTTGTGTTTGCAAATTATTTTTTTCCACCTTCAGAACTAATAAATGTTCATTTGGGTCTATCCTCCCTATTAAGGGGGGCAGGTAGAATATCAGGGGGGCCAGTCTGGACATGCTAATAATTATTTGGTCATCACCCCCCCCCCCCCCCCCCCAATCCCTTATATGCATCAAAAACTACGCCATCATCATATCAGTTCCTCTATCCATATATCTATTTTCATATTTGATCCCTACCCTCTGCATTTACCCGGGCTTGGGACCGGCACAAGTAGGACACTGGCTGATGCCCTGTTGAGGCTGACCTCATCTGGTTAGGTTTTGTTTTGTTTATTTTATTTTTGTTGCTCTTTTTTGTCATTCTTTTTGGGTTTTTTGCTTTGTTTTTTTGTTATTTTTTGGGGGGGGGGTTGGGTTTTTGTGTTCTTTTTCTGTTTTTTGTTCTTTTTTGTGTTTTTTGTTCTTTTTTGTTCTTTTTTTGTTTTTTGTTCTTTTTTGTGTTTGTTGTTTTGTTTTTATCTTTTTGTGTTTTTGTTTTGTTTTTTGTTCTTTTTGTGTTTTTTGTTTTGTTTTGTATCTTTTTGTGTTTTTGTTTTGTTTTTTGTTCTTTTTGTGTTTTTTGTGTTTCTTTGTTCTTTTTTGTGATTTTTGTTCTTATTTTGTTTTCTTAGTTCTTTTTTGTGTTTTGTTGTTCTTTTTGAGTTTTTTTGTTCTTTTTGTGTTTTTTGTTCTTTTTGAGTTTTTTGTTCTTTTTTGTGTTTTTTTGTTCTTTTTGTGTGTGTTGTTCTTTTTTGTGTTTTTTGTTTTTTTTTTTGTTCTTATTTTATGTTTTCTTAGTTCTTTTTTGTGTTTTGTTGTTCTTTTTGAGTTTTTTGTTCTTTTTTGTGTTTTTTTGTTTCTTTTTTTGTCTTGTTCTTTTTTGTGTTTTTTGTTTTGTTTTTGTTCTTTTTGTGTTATTTGTTCTTTTTGTGTTATTTTGTTTTGTTTTTTGTTCTTTTTTGTTTTTTGTTCTTTTTTGTTCTTTTGTGGGTTTTTTTGTTCTTTTTTGTGGTTTTTTATTTTGTTTTGTTTTTTGTTCTCTTTGTGTTTTTTGTTTTTTTTATCTTTTTTGTGTTTTTTGTTTGGTTTTTTGTTCTTTTTTGTGTTTTTTGTTTTTCTTTCTTTCTGTGTCATTCATCAGTAGCTATTTTGAATGAGGAGAAATGGAAGAGAACGCTCACTCTGACCATTTTTCACTGAAATATTTTTGAAATTTGCTATTTCTGCATGCAATCGCGTTTGGGGGGGGCAGTCATGGAATTTGGGGGGGGCCCATGCCTACATCCGGCCTCGTTTGGTACCAATAATCTTGATCCAATGCCAGTCTGATCTGAATGGATTCTGTCCAAAGTGCCAAACAGAGAACTGGTGGACTAAGAAAACCCTCCAGACTGGAGCAGTGAACTGATGGAGAAAAATCACTTGGTTAGCTGCTTGTCGAATGGATCTCTGGCCCCATAAACAGAAACAAGACGTTCTACAGCAGAACAACAACTACCAAACTCTAATTAGTTAGCACAGTAATCATTTCTTTGGAATGATATTGTGGGAAATTGCAGCTCTGTTTTAACACAAGGCTGTTTTGATTAGCAGTCCTGTGGTCAAATGTGGACGAACGCTGGAGGATTCTGCTCAAATTCAAGAATTTAAGAGCCTCAGCACAGAACATCTTTTCATTTTTATAGCTGTAACGAACGCAGGTAAATGCCAAGTTTCCAGCGGTGTTTGTGAGATCTCTCAGCTTCAAACTCCAAATATCTGGTCTGTAAAATTACTTGTTGGAACACCCCTCAGTGTTGGGTCATTAGGTGTCATTTAAACACAAACTTCTGTATGTTTTTGACAAAATAACAATTACATTTTTGAGAAAATGTTTTGACTATAATTTACTTGTGAGTACATGCTTGTTTTTTTATTCGTTTTAAACATGAGAGCTGTCCTGACTCTTACCTCCCCACCCCCTCATGCTCACGCCTCAGCCCTGAACTGTGATCCATCCTGAGGACAAGTTCAGGGTTTTGTTTTCACTCATTCATTTCAGGCAAGTCATGTGTTTCCAAACAGAAACCGTCATCGTGGCGGATCACTTTACACGGATCACAGGGACATCTGTTAGGAAAATTAAATAATAAAACTCAACCACATTTTTACATGTTTGCTAAAATCCAATTAAAATGTGATTACTGGGAGTATTAGAGCGACAGCTTGGTACACTAGTTCGCATTCGGTTGCGACCATCCCTCCGCCTGGTCAGGTTACTGCAGGGATTACCCCTAACAGGGTGACCTCTGACCTCCGGACAGGTGTCTGTGGAAAGGATGGGAGCGTGTTCGTGTCACCATACCAAGTGGGATTCAGAGGCCTAATGGCTGACAGCAGTTCGCCATGCCATTCCAGGAAGCACTTATACTCTGAAATGACATATGCAAGTGTGCACATATTTCAAATACTTAACAATAATGGACTGCATGGTCATTTCAATCAGCTGTATACAAGTTTAAGGCCATGAGTTTTAATTGAATTTTGAATAAAATGTATCACAGTTCATGGATTCTAAAACATTTTAAAATTAAGGTTTTAGTGTTTCTGGACGGCATATTTCCTATTAGTTTGAAAATAATCTTAGGCTGAGAAATTATGGATTTATGATGGTCTTGGTCAAACCTTGAAATTTAAAGGGATACTCCACCCAAAAGTGATTTTTTTTTGTCCATTGCCATATTCCCCATAGTTAGATAAGTGAGTAAAACAATTTCGAACCAGCCCAGATGTTATCCTGATCCGGCAGTAGGTGAATGGTAACAACTAGCATAGTGATAAAAAGGTATTAAAACTCACTCAGTAGTGATACTAACGATACTAATTCTGCCTAGTGACCTCAGTAAACATATCAACTACAAGTGAACGTGCGGAAACGTGTTTACGGAAGTACGTCTCCTTGGGGCCGCTGCGTCATGTTCTTGCGCTGTTCAGCGGAGGCTTACAGCAGTTATTTTTCATAAAGTAGTCCCAAGTTTAAAATAGTACCTGTAATTCCTTTGTGTTACTTTTTATTTACACTTGCAGTCGATATGTTTATTGAGGTCACTAGGCAGAATTAGCATCACTACTGAGTGAGTTTTAAGAACTTTTTATTTCACAATGCTAGTTGTTAAAATTCACTTAAGGCCAGTTCACACGGCAGGATTTTTAACCCGATTTTTGCCCCGATTCTCCTCCTCCGACAATCTTAAAGACGCGCCTGATCGTTAAAGATAATCTCATCAGATAATCCTCTTATGTGTGGTGGGTTAAGAACGCTTTGGTCCGCTCGGAACGCCGTCAGAACCGCTCCGATCGCAAATCTGTGAAATCGAACACGTTGGATTGTCTAGACCCGATATCGCAGTGTGTGTGGTGTCCCCCGAGAATCTGCCTGTGGAGATCGACGTGTAGCCAATCAGAGAGCGAGTTGACAGACTCCGCTGCACGGAGCGAAATGAATCTCTCATCAAAACAGCTGCTCGGATTATTTAAAACTGTCACAAGTTCATTTTCCTCACCTCGCCTTCCTCCCCTTATCCGGGTCGTGGGGGCAGCCGGGCATCCCAGGCCATCCTCAGCCAAGTCCACCAGCTCCTCAGCTGGGACGCCCAGGCGTTCCCCGGTCAATTTGGAGATGTATTTCCTCCAGATTGTCCCGGGTCGACCCGGGGCCTCCTGGCAGCAGGACGTGCCCGAAACACCTCCTGTTCATTGTTTTTAATAAAAATAAAATCTTTCACGTTTGTTTACTCCAAAGTCACGTTTGATCTCGTGAAGTTCTGCGAGATTTCATGTCTGATCAGGGAATGTTGGTGTGTAAAAGCGGTTCGTGTGTGACCCCACCACACACTGTAGGATCAGAACGGTCAGTGTCCGCCATTTTTAAAGGAGAATTTCTCGCCACGTGTGTGGTCTCTTATGATTTAAAATCGGCCGATAATTTGAAAATCCTGCCGTGTGAACCGGCCTTTAGTGTTTTATGCTAAGCTAAAGCTAAAGGAGTACTGCTGGATTAGGATAACGGCTGGGCTGTTTACAAAGTGTTTTTGCCCACTGATCTAACTATGGGGAATACTGTAATGGACAAAATCACTTTTGGGAGGAATATCCCCAATATATGATCTTGTGTGATCGGTTAACTATCAGTGTTATGAATGACAATCAGCTAATAGGCTACTGCACAAGATGTTGGCTCAGTATCTGTAAAAGTTACAACCATTAAAGTATTTTCTAATGTCATTTTTGAATGGAGTGAACTCCAAAATTGAATCAGTTGTACATCCAGTGGAAATATTCTAAGCATTTCATTAAAATCCATCATGAGATGAGATATTTGGCCAATGAAACAGGATTGGCACCAGTAGTAAATACCAAAGTTTTAAACAAAGACCCTGTATAATGTATAGTACTTAGAATATGTGTTGGGGGAAGACTCCATACCTTCCATCACATCAAATAGTTCAACATATGTAAAATTAATTGGTTTATAGCCATTTTTGTGTTTTCCAATGTGAATTACCTGTGACGGCCATCTTGAATCAAATTGACTCCAAAAGTTTATCAGTTGTAGATGTACATCCAATGATTATTTTTGAAAAGTTTCAATAAAATCCCCTATGTGGTTCATGAGATATTTTGCTAATTCTACAGACAAATTAACTCACACAATGCTAAGATGTTTGTCAGCAGAGGACCAGGTTATAAACAAACCTCTTCACTCAGTCAGACTTTTTAGGGCACATTTGCAAACAACACATCGCTGTTTGAAAATGAAATAACCCTCAACATGTTGGAGTCATCATACTTGTGTACTAACTGCAGCCACTCACACACCACCACTGCTGCCTCTGAGTTTACATGTGGTGGAGCTCCAGATCAAGCTGCAGTTCAGTCATTGTGCATTGTGGTAAATATGATACGGTGTGTATTGAAAGGAGTTTCACCAGAACAAAAAAAGTCCAGTCTGTGCAAAACTTGATCATCACAAAAATCCATGATATAACCAAACCAATGGTGTATGGAAATAAAAATTAAAAAAAAGACCAAGGAAACAAAAATCGGCTGCTGCTTTTTTTGTGGGCTGTTTTTCATGCTTCACCCCACCAGACTAAATACGCCTGTGTTTGTTTTCACCGTGCACTACACAGCCACACCAACTACAGAGCCTCTACTTATAGGACTAAACAGCTTTCCTCCGAGGGGCCTGTGAGCTGAACCAGTGGGCTACTTGTGAGGCGATAGGAGAGGTGAGTGGAGGTCTTATTGGCTGAGCTGTTATCATATTCCAACACTGCACTGCTGCTCTTGTTTTTATTTATTTATATTCCTAAGTCTTCTCTTGCCATGGATGATCAGAATGGTTCACTTTCCAGCTAAGCTGACCTCATAAATTTATGTAAGGACACATAGGGAGACATTTTTTTATCCTCATACACAAGATTTGGTTCAAGCCTTGAGGTAAGACATTCTCAAAAGTGTTTCCAAGCAGCAGCAGTACCACCGGCTCTTGGCTCTGGCTATTTGTTGTGGAGATTTCGTGACGTCTTTGGGAACACGTGCTGCAGGGGCGCTTCGGAAACAAAAAAAAAACCAAAGTCAGACTGTACGTTCCAGCTGTTTGGAAGTGTTTCAGAAGGATAGCAAACACGCTGTGGCTAACTGGAGCAAAATGCCCTTATTTACGGATCGTGACCTGCTCTCACAAGTGCATTATCTCTTGACGAAAGCCTCCGTGCTGCAGAATCAATTAAAAAATGAAACAGAATGGAAGGATTAAAAAACAACTGCAAGAGCACAGCTGATAAGAGTGTTAGAAATCCTCATTTATCAGATAAAATGATTATCCTCGAAAGTAGCTGATGTGGCCCTTAAAAACAATACAGCCAGATTATGGGTGCATTTAAAAGTTTATAGTTAAATGCCAAACCTCATTGATTGTCAGAGTTAAATCTGTTTATTTCCTGTGGTGGAGGAAAACCAATCGAGCGGCTCTTATTTCTAATAATGTTTTTTTCTCTTCTTCTTCTAATAAACATTTATGTGTTTGTCTGTTTTGTTATCCCACTGCTCAGAATGATCACCACCAAGGACAATTGCAGAGGATTATTTGAATGAGTCAAAATAAGTAAGGCAATTATCCACAGCTCCCCTTCAAGGAAGTGAAATATCCGTATAATGAGAGTCAGATTTTGTTTTAGTCTTTATCAACACAAACAGACACATTCAAGCTCAGCAGAAAATCTATACTCTCTCTACAGTACACAGTTTGATATCCCAGCCATCGTGTTGTTTGGAATCCATTAATCACTTAATGACAAGGCGGTGGATGTAACTTCACTCTGAAAGAGGCAAAACAGATAAAGTCTCATCAGTCAGACTTTTAGCTATGAGATAGTAGATCACAGCTGAGAAGCATCGCACTCACAAAGTCCTCACACACAAATTGGAACGCTGATGCCTTCCAGGGATCAACATGAAACACTATGCTTTTATTTTGGCAGGAAACTTCATTCATAGCCTGCAAATGATCAGGGAAAATCTAAATTGTCCTGTTGGAACCACACAGAACCTCTGGTGTTCAGCAGCTTTAGTGAGAACCAAAGAATCCCATCAGTATGTTTATAAACTGAGACGATGATTCTTAGTCATTATTGAGCATATTAGCATAAACCCTTACAGAAAAAGAACTTCTAATGTTAATTTCACATGTGAAAATGTGTAAAATCAAGATGTAAAACACATTTTTTGTCTATTGCCTTGTTCCTCAGTGTTAGATCAGTGGGCAAAAACTATTTGTAAACAGCCCAGCCGTTTTCCTGATCCGGCAGTACTCTTTTAGCTTTAGCTTAGCTCAAACACTGTAAGTGAATGGTACCAGATAGCATTGCCAGAAAAACGTCCATAAAACTCACTAAATGGTGATAATAATTCGGCCTAGTGACCTCAGTAAACATATCGACTGCAAGGGAAAATAAAAAGTAACACGAAGGAATTACATGTACTATTTTTAACTCGGGACTACTTTTATGACAAAGAGCAGCTGTAACCCTCCGCTGAACGGCGCAAGGACATGACGCACGGCCCCAAAGACACCTACTTCCGTAGACACTAAAAGCAAAGTGGTGATAAAAACAACTCTGCTCTCTAGATATTTAAGAATGATACCTGAGCTGTTTGTTGTCAGAGTTAGAAATAAGTTTTGGCAATAAAGCCTGTCAAGTTTTATAATGCTGTCCTGTCTACTGCATTTATATGACGTCATGAGCAGTTAGTCAAAGTCGACTCGACTTTCATTAGGCCACTTAGTACTTGACTGTAAAAAATATTAAAGCCATACTCAGTAGCCAGGTAAACAATGTAGCTTTTAACGTTTTTTTTTTAAAGCCTCTTAACAACGTTCCAACATAGTATAGCCATAAATATATTATGGAGATTTAAAAAAAAACCCGAAAGAAATCAATAAAGTAGTTGTCCCGCAGTTCTCTAAAAACTTCAGCCAATCCTATCATTCGGACCGAACGATAGGATTGGTCAATCCAGCTGTCTGTCTGCCACATTTCCTCACTGCTTGGATTGGCATTAATCCACCCGGACACATTTTGGGGCAGAACATCCCGGAAGTGAAAGTGAAAGTAGAACAGAGAGCCGGCGGGTGATTCCATTTTAAGATAA
The DNA here is from genome assembly GCA_006937965.1 of Callopanchax toddi. NCBI lineage: Eukaryota > Metazoa > Chordata > Actinopteri > Cyprinodontiformes > Nothobranchiidae > Callopanchax > Callopanchax toddi. Next base: position 2,238,244 of record SSNR01000042.1, on the reverse strand, counting down.
AAATACCAGAGTCCCACAAAAACCACCTTTTCAGCTAGCAGAAAACTAAAAACGTTTGGAGGTGAAAAGAGGAAAAGCTGGGGGAACGTTTCTGCAGCTGGAGTTTGACTCTGTTTTATCACCTTTGCAAACCGTGGTCCCATGTCTGCGGGAGGCTGGCGTATGGATTTTACCCGACGTGAGTTCACCGAGACGTGTTTCTATAAAATAGCTAGCAAGACCTCGTTTGTTTACCTGGCTACTGAGTATGGCTTTAAGTTGTGCAACCCCTAGTTACTACCCAGCTCTGACTCCTCCGTTTCTCCACCTTTAGCTGTCAGATCCTCCTGTTGCATCACAGTTTTCCGCATCCTGAGGGAGTCATTGAGTTCCAGTTTTTATGTAAGTTTTGTTTTGCCGCCCACTCAGCTATTTTGAAGTTATTACACTAACACATTTGCCTCTCTGAATCTGTGTAGAAATTTTGGTTCAAATAACACTTGATGCACTGCAAAAACTGATTTCTAAGAAAGTAAAATAGCCTTGTTTTTAGACATTTTGTCTTATTTTTTGTCTAAAAAGAAAATATATTCTTACAGCCCTAGTTGAAATAGGCCAAATCTTCTTAAATATGGTCACATTTTCTAGATTTGAACAAAAAAATCTGCCAATGGGGTAAGCGAAATTTGCTTGGCTAGATTCCTTAAAAATAGCAAAATTTTCTGCATTTAAAATGATTCGCTACACTCCAAAAAGTAAAACCATCATTTACTTAAATGTTTTGGTGTAACATTTTTACACTCAAGAATTTTGAGTAGACCGGAGACAATTATATTAATAAAGTTGGCTTTTACTTAATATAATTGTCTCCAGTCTACTCAAAATTCTTGAGTGTAAAAATGTTACACCAAAAAATTTTAGTAAATGATGGTTTTACTTTTTAGAGTGTAGTTTTAAGGAATATAGCCAAGCAAATTTAGTTTACCCCATTGGCAGATTTTTTTTTTTTTCTCAAATCTAGAAAATGTGACCATATTTAAGAAGATTTGGCCTATTTCAAGTAGGGCTGTAAGAATAGATTTTCTTTTTAGACAAAAAATAAGACAAAATGTCTAAAAACAAGGCTATTTTACTTTCTTAGAAATCAGTTTTTGCAGTGTGGACATTATGACTTAAAATAAGGAAACAAAACTTTATAAATGAAAAAGTTTCACCATTTGGCAATACACAACATTTTCCATGGACAGGAAACAGTTTTCAATATTCAAATGAGCAAAACAAAGAAATAATAATAAAAGTTGAGGTGACCATGTGATTAATGCGTTTTAAAGTTAACTTGGTTAGAAATTCAATTTTTGTTTGTTTTATTTAATTAGGGTCACACAATAAAGGGATATTTCAGTCAATCAAAATACTTATTTAACAGTGATAGACACTTTTTTTTTTCTAAAAAATATACTACTGCCACTACTACTACTAATAACCATCATAATAATAATAAACACCTTTTTCATGACAGTTGATGCTGGTATCCTCTTATAAAGCAGACTCTTCTGCTGGGCTGGGGTCATTTGACCAGAGACTGAAGATATGAAAAAGCTGCAGATCAAACAGCATTCTGTCTGACAAGAGGAGATAAAGAGACTGCCAGCCTCATCTCAGAACAAAGCAGCTCCTCACCTCTCCGGCCCACAGCAGCTTCCTGACAGCCAGTGATGCAACGGTAAATCAAGAAGTGGGCAAACTAGGAAGAAGTGGGAGGGAAAAAAAGAGCCGTGAGGTTGTCTCAGGACTAAAGCGTGTTTCAAGAATCCCCCTTTGTGCATGCAAACAAACACATACACATGCATAAAAATCTAAGCAGATTTTTTGTTGTTTTTGCTTTGATGCATTGTGTAGAAACACATCTAAAAGTTATAAAGTGGGCTGTACCGTATAGACACCTTCTGCACATGTAGACGCAACACATACACACGTGTAATACGCACACATTACACACACTGGGGTTGAAGTTTGGCCTTGACCCTTGCTGTATAACCAGCTGGTTCTGCACAGAGATTTCTCTCTTCGTCTCCTGTTCTTTTGCGGGACGGGTGTCTATTAGCAGCTCACATCACAGAACCTTACAAACTGCAATTAAAACGGATGTGCAACACTAGCTCTGTATGAGGAGAGCGAGTAATGAGAAAGAAAAAGGAAGCGGGAGGGGACATGAGTCAGAATGAAAGACATAAAGAGAGGAAGTATAAGAGGGAAAATGTTCAGCACCACCTCTCCTTCAAAAACCAGGACTGATACTGTGTCTATTGATCTTTATTACAATAGCAGCAAGCTGTAAAATGTTTGATGGTTTTGTACAGATCTTAGTCCCCCTCATCCATAATTACTGCTACACATGTAGAACCAAGGGCAACTTCAGAAGGGGCGCTGTTTGAAAAGCTGCTGCCAGACTGTAGGGATGATGGAAAATCTCTGCGGGGCCTCACGGTAGCTTCAAGCCCTAAGGCTATCATTCCTTCTGCCGAACACCTGCAGCAACTTAAGTTTTACAAAGATCAAATTATGAAGCTGATTTTAAATAAGAAATGAGGCCAACCGCATCCCTTTACCCACAAAGGCTCTCTGCTTTGTTTTGATTTGTGACTGAGAGGAGGTTTGTATTGTGACTTTAACTCTGTCAAGTTTGAGTCGGGCTCTAGATGTTGATAAAAGCTGATCTGACTTTGCATGTGTACTCTTTATGCACATTTGGCCACTCTGATGTTTTCAGTGCAGCTTCTTATGTTCAAATCTACACGAAAAAGCTGAATTAGTGGGATGCCCTGCAATTCCTAGTGTGCCTCACAACATTCTCAGACAAAATGAGTCACTCTGGTCTAAACAAACAAGCTCGCTTCATTTTCAGACTTCTTAGGAGAACATGCCGAGCACTGCTACTCATTTCCCTGCTCTAATTCTAATCTTTTCTTTAAATCCGGTAACTCACTGGGCTCTGGCTGTTGGGGGACTTGTTTGAGACATACAGTAAATGTGAGGAAAATATGCACTGAATTTATAGATATTTTGCAACATCACAATTTTCTTCGCAGTTTGGTTGCAAACCAGGGACGATTTTAGCCCATTTTTGGGGGGCGCTGCAGCACCCCTAAATTGAATCATAGCACCCCTAAAAGTTGAGATTTTAACTTTTAATTTTTTTACTTCATGTTCTTTTTAAAACCCTAGTAAATATATAAAACACCATACAGTATATCAGAATCAGAATTATTTTTATTGCCAGAAAGACAGCGTCCTGTCAATCAGGAACTTGACTTGGTTACATAGTGAACCCGGGCTGCCATAAGGCGCCTGCCTTGCAGATGACATGTGCATAACAGAGAGAAACATGTTTTATTAAGAGGGTAAAGAGAGGAAGATAAAAAACAGACAGTTCTCAGCTGTCCCAGTAGGGGGCAGCTGGAAAAAACCCCGCCGACAGACACATGGGTAGAAAGAGCGAGTCACTCCGCTGTCCGGTTCGGTTTCAGATGCACGCTGCACCCCAAGCTGATCTGGCACCTCGGTGACCAGATGTCCCGTTTTTGTGAAGGATTGTCCCGCATTTACCTTAATTTTCATACGCCACAGAAATTGGGACACTGTCCGCCTGGCATTAACACCAAGATTTCTTGTAACTTTTGACAAGTGGAAATTCATTTGAGAAAAGTTTGAGACAGTTTGCAGACACAAGAAACAACTGTGAGAACTTTTTGTTTTTGCTCTGTTTTTTCGAACAAGTTCAGCGGCATCAAAGTGAGGCCGTGCAATTCATGCAAATAATTTTAGAGCCCTTTAGAGCTAACGTTTTGCGACTGCCTTGCAAATGCCTTTTCCATCACTGCAAAAACTGATTTCTAAGAAAGTAAAATAGCCTTGTTTTTAGACATTATGTCTTATTTTTTGTCTAAAAAGAAAATATATTCTTACAGCCCTACTTGAAATAGGCCAAATGTTCTTAAATATGGTCACATTTTCTAGATTTGAGCAAAAAAAATCTGCCAATGGGGTAAGCAACATTTGCTTGCCTAGATTCCTTAAAACCAGTAAATTGTTCTAAATGCAGAAAATGTTGCTAGTTTTAAGGAATCTAGTCAGGCAAATTTTGCTTACCCCATTGGCAGATTTTTTTTTTGCTCAAATCTAGAAAATTTGACCATATTTAAGAAGATTTGGCCTATTTCAAGTAGGGCTGTAAGAATATATTTTCTTTTTAGACAAAAATAAGACAAAATGTCTAAAAACAAGACTATTTTAGGCTTTTGGAACCAACTTAATTTTCATATTCATCCAAGTGATGGCACCAACACAAAGAAATATTTAAAAACAGCTAAAATTGGTATAAAAGCATTAAAAAGTTTAAAAGAACAAGAACATTTGAGTTCTTCTAAAAAAAGAAGGAACCAACTGGACGTCTAATGTATGTATTTACACAAACGCCATTTAATAGCATGTGACATAAAAAGTTTTATTACAGTAAATGTATACATTTACACTACAGCTAAACTTTCCAAATACTCATATCTGATTCCTCTAAGAACTGAGGTCATTTATATAAGGCATGCTAAGTATGAAAAATGGCCATGATGCAACACATGTTAAAAAACAGACATGAAAAGTCGAGGACAGAGAGTTACAGTTGGAGCTGATTGTTGCTTCCAGCAGAGCGGTCTTAAGCCTGGCACACCCTGAATAATGCATCACTCTCTCTGTAGCTGGGCAGATTTCTGGGTGAGGGGAGCACTGATTCCTGCCCCCTGGCATTGTTAGAGATATGAATAATGGATAGGTTAAATGCTTGTGTTAAGTATGAATTAGAATATGCTCTGTTCCAGAGCTGTATTTATGTAATTATTTGCTTTGGACTCTATAAAGGGCACAAAGACAATGTCACAATGAGAAGCAACACATTTTTGATCTCACTGTGGACCGTGTTCATCTGCAGCAGCTCGGTATGACCCCAGGCAGGGTCCAGTTGAGATGCACCATCCCATCAAAAGCTGGGACCTCTTGAGTCGCCCTGTTGCCGGCCATTGATTAACATTTAACAACCGGGGAATACTTTGTCACAGAAAAGAAAAGCAAACTTTGAGCTCTTGAAAGCTAGGGGGAGAAATGGAGAGGGTGTGAAAAGAGAAAAGAAGGGTGGGGGGTTAAAGAAGGGAACCAAACAACAGAAAAGATAAAAGGCATGAAACACACTACATAGAAAGCATTTTCACATAGCATACCATGTATAACTCATGAGGCACTGACAGAGGAGTGCACACATTCCCGTTCCCGTCGGTTGTCTGGGATTGGCAAGCCAGGATGAACAAGAAGTTCCGGCCTTTCTTTCTGTCCTCTCTGTTTCCTGTCTCTAAAGACTCTGGCACTCTTCCCCTGGGCTAGAAGCTAAGAGGATGGAGGAGGATATGAGCAGGCGAGCAGCATGTGCAGTGGCCGGCGCTGGAAGTGAGCTGGGTCACCCCCGCTGGTTGTACTGGTGAAGCGGGCTCTCTGCTCTGTGCACGCTTCTCCAAAGCAGTGCATCACAGTCAGCCCTGTGTTTAGATAGTCTGATAGATCTCAACCTGCGCACCCCGAGAACCCGGGGAATCAGCACTCCACTCATACATCACCCCCAGCCAGCATCTACATCCTCCCTCTCTCTACTTGTCTGTTTGGTGAAGCTATCTTGGTTTGTGCCTCTTCATCCTTCCCTGCTTGGAATCTCTTTCCTTCTTCTCCCCTGGTCTCGCTTCAACTCTGCTCTCTCTTATTCTCTCATGTCTGTCTCTCCCTCTCCTTTTGAGATTCAATAAGAGCCCTGGAGGCAGGAGGGAGGGAACAGGGGGGGTGTAAAAACATCTATGGCTTTATTTACAAAGGGCCCAGGTATTGCCCGGCGTTAAATCCAGAGGAAATGATTTATTTTCCGCCCATGTGTGGCACTGATCCCCGAGGCGTAACTCAACAGTCGACCGGCCTCGTGCTCGCAATTTACGGTGGCTGCAAAGGCTCATAAAGGAAGAATGGATTAATCTGGAACACGACATAAACAATATGACTCTGACAGCCCTATTAAAACCTGCGCTACTCAGCATCAATTCTCTTTCACGCTCTCTGTCTGTCGGACTCTGTGTGGGTTTCTGCAGCCTGTTTGGGGGGGGGGGAGAACTTCACTGGAAACTCTGGAAAACTGACCAGAGCTCACAGTCTTGTCATTGTGATTCCCAGAGTATCAGATTCAGAAAAGGGGGTGTTGCGCATCTACATATAGCGACCGGACCTTCTAACTGTTTAGCTTTTGGACATCATCAGGGATATCGGATGTACCGGGCCCACATTAGAGGCTCCCACAGTGCTCGTTAGGGCCGAGCCGAGGAAGCTTCCTGTCCCAGCAACAGTGGCTTCTCATTTTCCAAGAGCTGGGCTTCTTTAGAGAATGTGCTGCGCTCACTCCTGTCGGCACGGGCCTCCTTATTTGGATATATGCATAGATTTGCAGGGAAACATGTTGTGCATGTGACACATGATACGGATTAGTGGAAGATGCACGTGTACACACACATACACACATTCACAAACAGTTGTCAGCTGCTCCGTGACCCCCCCCCCCCTCTCGGGAGGAGGTCACTCAGCATCTGCAAAGACCCCCTAATAACTGATGGCACACATGTACACACACAAACGCACAGCTTGTCATTCTCCTAGCTCCATCTCTGTCAGAGACAGGTGTATGCTAAGCCACACAGAAAACACCCACACAGAGGCAGCATCCATCTAACCACAGAAGCTTTTAGCACATTTAAAAACAGCGTTTCCAAGATAGCAACCTGCCTCGGAGATCCAGAGCAAGCAAGTCCGAGAGATGAGCAAAAAAAAAAGCCCTTCGATCAAGAGATGGAGTTACTAATTTATGTCCAGCAATGGATGAAAGCTTCAGAAACACCAGGCAGGGCGAGAACAGCCCTGAAATTGAAATCAATAAGTTCATTAGACTGCAGAGCCTGTTCTTGCTGCACCCTCCACTTCCCCTGCAGACAAACACAACAACACACACACACACAAGAAACAGCGGCGAAACAAGGCTTGACCTATGTCCACTAGCCAAGCATTCCATTTATTTAAGCCCTTATCGCAGGCCTGATCTGAAGAAGCAGCTACACACTGATAACACCCCAGGATAATAGCAAGACCAGACAGGGTCTGACCAAAGAATGACAGCCAAAAGAAGAGAGAAAGTGAAATAAAAGAAAATGCATCTTGGAATCCTCCTGACAATCATTCTCTTTATTGTGTGTGTACACGCTCACAATACTGAAATATAAGGGACTCTGAGGAAACTTTTACAAGGGTTTTTTTTTCTGCTGCCTCTCTTGTTTGAGGCAGTAATTTAGTGGATCCCCATCAATAAGTGAGAGAAACGCTTTGTGGATTCTTGGCCTGACAGCTAACAAGACCCAGGCTCTATCTGCAACAAACAGACAGAATAACAAACACTGTTGTCTGTGTGTGTGCACTGAACAACCCATGAATACGGCTCATGATTCATGCAGTAGTACGGTGCTGTCGAGGCTTGCAATGAAAATACTGTACAGAAGCTAGCATGTGTCGTACAGGCGTAAGGAGGAAAAAGTTTTTACCGTCTAAGTGACCTGAATAGTGCTTCCTCTTGTACGGTAGTAATCTCCAGAGCTCTGCAGGGTAGTAAGGATCGGTGCTGCTGATGCCGTCTACCTGGAACTAGGCCCATTATAGTCCAAGTCCATATCAGTAGGGGCCTGCAGCCTGTGTCACGTCGCTTCCCTTTGCTGATTTATGGCTTTAGGTTCAGGGTTTTAGCATACTGCACATTCTCACAGTCACAGAATCAACGAGGCACAAATTGTTCATGACCTGAGCTCAACTTTCTGCACTTTAGGCCAAACCGGTATTCAAGGGCGTCTTTATCACATTCAAAGACCCCCTTTTTCACCTGCAGATTAACGGGGGGAGCCCGAACGGTCCGGCTAAACCAAGACTGTATCTCTGCTCACACAAATGAAATACAAATGGACTCATAAATGTATTTCAATCCCTTTTATTCACATACCTACGCAGCTCTGTAAAACATTTTTGCATGGTACCAAAGAGGGAAACTGTTTGCCCTCCATCCGGAAGCTTAAAGGAGTTGCCATCCCAGGGGGGTTTCTGGGAATGCAAAAACACTGCTTCGGTTGGCAGGCTGCTGTTCGCTAAAGAGTTCAACAGAAGCCAAAACATTTGTTACGGACTCTTTTCATTTCCTGGTAGAAACGTCCAACACTACGAGGCAAATGCGAGAACATGAGTTTACATAGGAAGGCTCAAAGGAAACCAAGCGTCAAGCTTTTCCCTCAACAGAAACAAGAGCTGCTTTGGAGCCTTTGCAGAAAAGGGGGGGGGGTCAGTTTAGAAAAGATTAGGGTAGGGGTAGATGGGTGGCTAGCAATGATGAAAAGCAAAGGACAGCAGTCGAGGAAAGATTTGATTCTTTTAATGATTATGTGCTTCTGTCTGCAAGCCGTCATGCTGAGGAAATGACAAAAACACCCTGAGATCTCTGCCTGCTAACTGTAAATACAAACCTCGGAGTGAACGTGAAGCTCGTCTGAACTCGTTGTACTTCTACCGAGAGCCTTGCTTTTCTTAAGATTTTCTATTCCAGGTCTATTGGCGTGTCTACAGCTGAGCTTTACTCATCTTTATACTGACTTCATAGAAGTGTGTCCAGAGGCGGCTACAGCTTATCCATATTTAAGGCCTGGAACTCGCTGGCAGGGCTAAGCCCCGGGCTCACCAACAACTCAGCCATATATATACAGTAGACGGCGCGGACGAATAGGCCACTGTTGACCATTTATTTATGAAGTCAAAGCTCTGTGGCAACACGCTATTCACTCTGAAACATCTTAAAGTGCTAACATCCAAGCTGAATATTTTATCTCTGGATCGCAACTCTTTTCGAGTCTTCTTCAAGGTAAGAAAGGAGGAGAACGAGACAGAGCGAGGGATGGAAGAAAGAGAGGAGACTGCAGGTGATGCAAGACCTTTCTCTAACCCAGTCAAAGTAAACAGGTGGAGCTGGAGAAGCCAGGAAAGAGAAGGGAGGGAGAGAGGGTGCTGCTTACAGGCCTCCTCAAGGTTAAAAGAAGGAGAGGCTTTGTATTCTCCTTCCGTGTCTTGTCTTGTCTAGAGTGAGGACCCGCTTGCACTCTCGTCTCCTGCTCTTTGACTGCCTTCTCATCACTGCCATCCCCAGAAAGCACATATAAAAACCGTTTTATGTGGTGAGTGGAAAAAACAAATCCTTAAGGTGTAAAAGAAAGAAGAACCCGAAAAAGCGAAACATCATCGAACACCAGTACGACAATCTGTCCATCTTTTGTAAGGACACGGTCCATAATGAAGCCTGGATTAGGAGCAGAAATCCTAAGCTTGCTGAAAATGTAAATGGACTCAAGGATAGGGAAGAAAAGGAGCAAGCATTCTCCCTTTCTCTCATCCCACCTCCACTGCTTCCACTTTGCTCTCTTTCATTTTGATCTGTCTATCTCTGGTCTGTGTGTGTGAGAAGAGAAGCAGCTGGCAGGTGGCTGTGTGCAAAGGTATTGAGGTCTATGAAATATTTACCAAAGCAATAATGACTCCCTGGACAGAGCAAGCGGTGGAAGAAGGCAAGTAGAGGAGAGGGGGGGAGGAAGAGCAAAGAGGGAGGGAAGCAGGAAAGAGAGGAAGACTTGATTTTTTTTCTCCTCAATATTAAAGATGAGCAAAGACGAAGGACAAAGACCTGACAAACATTATGGTGTCTGAATAAAGATTAGCAGCATTAAAATATCAAAATACAGATAAGAAAAATCACTGGTGATGTTAGCATTTTGACTGAAAACATGAAACCCAGTGATAAAACGTAACCATATAAACTAAAACCAGAACTGCAGCTCACAGATTCTGTTTGTAAGTTGCAGGAGTCCCTGGTTATTGCATTGCTTTAAAAAAACAGACAATTGTGCAAGGGGTACTACATTATGAGTAAAGTAAGGGTAAATTGTAAATACATTTATTTGTGACCAATCCCTGTTGATTCATTAGTCTTTTTCCACCTGTTTGAGGTCAGGTCATACAGATCCAAGAGGAAGGCCCAGACTCCCCCTCTCCCCAGCAGCACACCTCATCTCCTGAGAGTTTCCCATGTGTTTTTAGGTCAGAGAGGTTTTAGAATCCCTTAAACAAAGTCTGGGTCTGTCCCAAGGTGGTGGTTCTTCATGATGGGATGTGGCTGTAAAACCTCCAGAGGAATCCTAATCAGAAGTACAAACTGACTAAGCTGCTGGTGGTGCAGCGCGTGTCTGTATGAGAGCTCCTTTGCGGTGCTTTGCAACAGGAAGTGAGGCTTGTTGGTGTGTTACTGCAGGCTGCACAATCGGTACCTCAGCAGTACTGGTCCCCGATTAAGTGTTCGGGAAGAGGAGTTTGGTACACACGCATGATTTCTGGTGCTCATGTGCGTTGGTGTACCAGTTATGTGTCTATAACTGACACTGGTTGCACAGTTGGTAGCACTGTTGCCTCACAGGTAGAAGGTTGCTGGGTTAATTCCCGGCTGCAGCCTTTCTGCATGGAGTTCTCCTCATGCATGCGTGGGTTTCCTCTGAATACTCTGGTTTCCATCCACAGCCCAAAACTTTCCTGATCTGTTAATTGTTGTGTGTTGCTTTGAATGAAAGTGTCTGCTAAGCACACCCTGAGAGTCACCATCAGCGAGGACCTGACCTGGGGAACACACACTGCAGAGGTAGTGAAGAAGGCCCAACAGAGACTCTACTTCCTGAGGGTTCTGAGGAAGAACAACATCCCAGAGAAACTGCTGGTGTCCTTCTACCGCTGCACGGTGGAGAGCATCATGCTCTACTGTCTCTGTGCATGGTTCTCCAGCTGCAGTGTCGCACAGAGGAAAGAGCTCCACAGGGTCATCAAGGTCGCTCAGAGGATAGTTGGCTGTCCTCTCCCCTCACTTGAAGAACTTTCTGTTGCCTCAGGAACACAAAGAGAGTCCTTCAGGACCCATCACACCCAGGACATGTTCTGCTTGAACGTCTACCATCAGGCAGACGGTTCAGATCCATAAAAACCAAAACTAACAGGCTAAGGAATAGTTTTTATCCGACAGCCATCACCATGCTGAATACAGCCAAGTGGTCAGTCTGAACCACTGCACCTCTGTATTGTTTAAAGAATGTTTACAGACCAGCATTAAGCTTTAGGCCAAACACAATCTATGGGACAAATGCAATAAAATGCAGATAGGAATGACAGTTTTTTTTCCTCATTACTCATTTTATTTTACTAGGCTTTTCAAATATGTGTGTATATATATTTTCTACTGTTTATATATGTATATGTATGTGCATGTGTGTATGTGTATGTATGTATATATATATATATATATATATATGTACTGTATAGGGGTTGCACGAACTAGTCGACTAGTCAAAAAGTAAACTTTTGTGGGCTGTAGTGACTTTTTAAACCAAAGGTCGACTCTTCGCTGATGACGTGAACTTTTATTTTGAAGGGGTTCCGTTTAATTTCCTTTGAGTTCCGGTCTGGCGCTGCGCTATTAAAATGAATATTTACTCAAAGAATACTTCTTGGCAGCTGTTGATGCCCTTGCCAATCGATTGTCCTTATTGAATCAACTTAATGGTGAGTCTTTGCTTTCTTTATCTCTTGTTTTACTAAAAATGCAGCACTATTCAGTCCATTCAAACCTCCGATGTGCTAACGGCTAAGCTAACGAGTTAATGGCTCGGCTATCAAGCTTTGAGTGATTTTATTCATTAAATAGCGAATGTCTTTGTTAGGATTAAAAAAACTGTAGTTGTAGTCAGATTAAAACTGTTTTCATATAAACCTGACTAAATGTGACTAAAACTAATCAGCATTTTAGTCTAAAGACTTGATATTAAAACCAAAGTGCTCCTAAAACAACTGCTCTCTCTCAGCTGTTTGTTGTCAGCATAAAAGACATTTTTGCAATAAAGCCTGTCAAGTTTTATAAAGCCGTCCTGTATACACCGTATGTATGATGTCATCAGCCATTAGTCGAAGTTGACGCGACTTTTATTACTTGGTAGTCGACTTGTAAAAATAGCAAGTCATTCAACCCCTAGTACTGTATATATATATATATATATATATATATATATATATATATATATATATATATATATATATATATATATATATATATATATATATATATATATATATATGTATATGTATATAAATCTTAGAGTAACTGTGTTTTATTCTTGCACTGAAAAGTTGTTGCACCTTAATTTCGTTGTTCAATGTCTCATCGCTACAATGACAATAAAAAGATTCTGATTCTGATAAAGATCACATATAGACTATATTTTCATCATTTTACCACTTTTATGTCCCATTAATGTAGTTTTTAAATTTGTCTTATGTAAACACCTCATAATTGTCAATAGATTCAAAGAAAAAATGCAGCGCTTCCATTTGGTTTTTTGTTCAGGAGAGGCAAACTGATCAAATACTTAAAAATAAATAGTCTTTTTTTTTAATACAAGTAAAAGAGCCTGAGACGTGTGAGCACACACTCAGAAACACGGTCTCCTTGTAATATTACCTCTCCAAAGCTGTTGAAAAGTAAAACTTCCAGGACGGGTGCCCCCGTGGTGAGTCTTTAATGCGCAGGCCTCCTCTTGTTTGCAGAGCGGACTCGGCACCACACTGTGGGCCAGTTTGATCCGGACAGCCAGCAGAGCCTGCTTCAGATGAGATGGGGGGGGGGAACTCTACTGCGGTGCTGCTGTTTTCCCTTCATAGCAGCACCAGGATGCTGGGGTGGCTCAGAACAACAGTGAGCCTTCTAACCCGAGACTCAGGACAGAGGATGGAAGGAAGGGCTGCCTCAGTGCTGCAGAGGTAGGGGGTCTGTTTGGATGTGTCTGCAGTGGGATCGAGCTGCAGCTCAAGAGCAAGGGTTGGGACAAACAAACATGAACTTTTGCACTGTTTGACTTTTTGTTATTACTACAAGTGAGTAGGAAAAGGATACAATTCCTCAAGAATAATTGCTTTTTAATTAAGGTGTGAAATAAAAATAAAGCCCAAGGAACACACACTATACGCTCTACATCCATGTTTATGTTTGCTAAGATTGGTTAGCTATGGCAACAAGATTAACTACAAAAGTTAATCAGTTGCAAATGCTCATCTGTTGATTACTTTTTGAGAGTTTAGTTAAAGTCAGTCCAGTAGATCATGAGATATCTGGCTAACATCACAAGCACACACGCAGGAAAAAACCTTAATGACCTCCTTTTGGCGACAGACAATAACACACATTCAGCTCTGGATTTACTAAATTAAACACATTTACATCAATTCTACCACTAAAACGTAACATTTTTACATTACAGAAGGCTTTTGCCTCTGTAAAGAAAGCAAAAAACACCCATTTGAATTATCCTTAACAAACTGCACTGCAAAAACGGATTTCTAAGAAAGTAAAACAGCCTTGTTTTAAGAGATTTTGTCTTATTTTTGTCTAAAAAGAAAATATATTCTTACAGCCCTACTAGAAATAGGCCAAGTCTTCTTAAATATGGTCAATTTTTTTTAGATTTGAGCAAAAAAAACAATCTGCCAATGGGGTAAGCAAAATTTGCTTGGCTAGATTCCTTAAAAATAGCAAAATTTGCTGCATTTAGAACAATTTGCTAGTTTTAAGGAATCTAGCCAAGCACATTTTGCTTACCCTATTGGCAGATTTTTATTTGTTTTTTTTTTTGCTCAAATCTAGAAAATTTGACCATATTTCAGAAGATTTGGCCTATTTCAAGTAGGGCTGTAAGAATATATTTTCTTTTTAGACAAAACAAGAAGTCAAAATGTATTAAAACAAGGCTATTTTACTTTCTTAGAAATGATTTTTTGCAGTGTACATTTTCCTGTATTAACAATTATCTGAACTCTAATTGGTAGAACAAATCCCAGGTGTTTGCGTGTCCCGTCACTTTCCTGCAGCACACACTGACTCAGCGGGGGGGGGAATCCGTTGCATGTAAGCAGGGAAGATTTATGTCAGACCGCGAGTATGTGTCCAAAACACGACACTCCCTGTGTACTCCCTGAAGCGAGAGGCTACACTTCCTGATCAGCAAGCCTGACATGCTGGACAGATGACCTCTGACCCCTCATTTCACCTGAGTCTCACAGCAACCCCAGAGTCCGTTCTCTGGCTCCTTCGGGGTCGCTCGGGTCATAGTTGACACAGCAGTCCTGTGTTATGCTGAGCTATGAGAGCATCATCACCACTCCTTCACTCAGGAAATCAGCCAAATGGATGCTGCAGATCCAATACATATATATGTACACAAAGACTCATTTTTAACTGTTTTTTGAGGTATTCTGCTTTTGATTAATGTCATTTTATGTATAATATGTCAACATTTCACATCATTTATTGATTTTCCTTTGTCAGCTTTCTTCATCAGAATAAAAGACACATTCTTCCTAACAGGCTATTAAATAATCAGAGCAGAAGGAGAGAGAGAGGGTGGACAGGAGGTATTGAGCCTGATCTACAATATCTGTTTTATGGGTGCTATTACAAATGAGCCCATCTGTATGATCTGTAATTGATCAGTGTAACGGAGTGTGGCGAAGCAGCGCTTACGGGCCACATCAGACAAATGGCTAAACATGACCCTAAAAGCTGACCTACTCGAAGAGGAGGATAAAAAAAAAAAACACAACAACTCAAGATCGAGCATACAAGCGAGTCTTGGAGAAAATCTATGTGGCTGAAGCGAAGCAGCATTTCATCTGATGGGCAGTGTTGAACAACAACTGGACCGGCGGGCAATTACCGTGATTGGAGCGCTGAGGAGAAGAGACAGAGTTTGTAGAGAGGTAGACTATCCCCACCTCCCTCCTCTTTAGCCACAGAAGCCTCATTAGCATGCATGCTTTTACAGGCCTGGCCAAAGCAGTCGATGCATTCCACTTTATTTATTAGTAAATAGAGACAGATGGTGATGAGGGGTGGTATTGACTACCCATAGCCTTTTTAAACAGGAATCAATGATGGGGGCGGAGCACTGAGATGGGGGGGCATTAACTCAAATGAGCCGCCACCCTAAAGCTGGTTATGGTCGGCCATCAACATCCACAAAATATACGGAGTCTATTCATTGTCACGGCATTACAAAAAATGACTTTACAGGACCTGACAGATGTCAACACACTTACTGTATAAGCAGATGCAACACACTATTGATTGTATTGATTAGCTGAGCAGGCAGGTTTGGTTCTAGTGGCAGGAAAGCAGTAGAAGGTATCGGAAGTCAGCTGAGTGTTGGAACATGGATCAACGCAGAGATGTGTTCTGGTTTTTTGTGATGGTCTGAGAAGGTCTTTTAGTTTGATACTTTAATAATGAATACAACAGTACAGTTTATCCAGAACTGGATGTCCTACAAAAACCAGATCTCTACAGTTTTGAGAAGTTTCACAAAGTTTGCTGTTTATTCAGATCTTTTTATCCAATATTTCTATGTTTTACTGAAAAATAATTACAGCTGTTTAAAAAATATATTGATTGCTACATTAAGCTCATGTCAAGAGTCACTGATTGGAGGGAGTTCCTCTCAGAGGTTGTTTAAGCCCCATTCTTTATTCATGGCTGTGTTTTGAGCTAAACTGTGAGTCCACTCCATTGGCTGAGGAGCAATCCAGAACATGAGTGGTCTTGAGATGCTTTTAATGTTGACAGGACACAGGACTGATGACAGCACTCACCAATCCTAAAAAAAAAATGATGGATGCCCCATACAATAAAAAAAAGAATAAAATAAAAGACTAAGTTCTCAGCAGTCTAATCCCTGGACCTTTTGCAGAAAATCCATCTGTCTCTACTGGTTTTCTCAGAGAAAAGTGACTTTTTTGCTGCCCTTCTTGACACCAGGACATCCTATAAAACACTTGCCCTCACTGTGCGTGCAGATGCACCCACACCTGTCTGTTGTGATTGCTGAGGAAGATCTGCACTATAGCCTGATCCTCCAGCTAGATCAACTTTAGGAAATGGTCCTGATGCTGCTGGAATTTCTTGGGTGCAGAAGCCGTCTTCACAGATTCACTATAAAGAGGTTTATTTTCATGGCAAAGAGGGGCTTAGAATTACCTCTAATTAATCTGACCACTCTTTAGAACGTTGAGAACTGAGAACATTGGAGTTGATGTAAACTGCCATCCTAAAATCTGAACAGCAAAACATTTCTGACAATCAATGTTTGCATCAATCTCAAAATGTTTTACCAGGACTGGATGGATGGATGGATGGATGGATGGATGGATGGATGGATGGATGAAAGGACCATGACTGGATGGATGGAAGGACCATGGATGGATGGATGGATGAAAGGACCATGGATGGATGGGTGGATGGATGGATGAAAGGACCATGGATGGATGGATGGATGAAAGGACCATGGATGGATGGATGAAAGGATTGTGGATGGATGGGTGGATGGATGGATGGATGGGTGGGTGGATGGATGGATGAAAAGACCATGGATGGATGGATGAAAAGACCATGGATGGATGGATGAAAGGACCATGGATGGATGGATGAATGAAAGGACCATGGATGGATGGATGAAAGGACCTTGGATGGATGGATGAAAGGACCATGGATGGATGGATGGATGGATGAAAAGATCATGGATGGATGGATGAAAAGACCATGGATGGATGGATGAAAAGACCATGGATTGATGGATGAAAAGACCATGGATGGATGGATGAAAAGGCCATGGATGGATGGATGGATGGATGGATGGATGGATGGATGGATGGATGGATGGATGGATGGATGGATGGATGGATGGAGGATGGATGGATGGATGAAAGAACCATGGATGGATGGATGAAAAGACCATGGATGGATGGATGAAAGGATCATGGATGGTGATGGATGGATGGATGGATGGATGGATGGATGGATGGATGATGGATGGATGGATGGATGGATGGATGGATGTCACCTCTCCATGCAGTGTAAGCCTACTTCTCTAATCAGAGGTCATCTCCAGCATTCTTTGATAAGTCTTTATCATCTTCCTTTCTCTCACCAGTCACAGTCAAACACACAAAAACCCAGCTAACCCTGCAGCCCCCTGCACAGGGACTGGGCTGAGCTGCAGCGAGCCAGTGCCTTAAACCACCCACTGCCAAAGCAATTAAGAGTTTAACCTGGATGCAGCCCAGAGAGTCCACAGAGAGGCTCCAGTCAAACACAACCAGGCTCTGCAGAAAGACAGGTGGGCAGGAGGAGAGGAGGGAAAAGTGAGCCGAGAAAGAGAAGCAAAGAAAAAGAAGAGGAGAAAGATCCCGTGAAAATGAGAATGGATGGAAAGCGACAAGCAGCAGAGAGAGAAAGTAAAAAAAAAGATGTGTGAGCACACAAGCAGAGCGGAGAATGGTGGAGGCTGGAGGAGGCAGAGGGAGCGACTCTCAGCTCAGTGTACACAACCCTCTCCTCCGTGAGAAGAAGGTCACCAGCTCTCTCCGAGGACTCCCTTAAATAAAGCCCCCTATCCTGCACTTTTCTGGGCAAACAACCTCCTCTGCTCTTTATTAACTAAATATGAGGGGGACTTTGACCGGGGGACAAAAATTCAATATTTTTCCCCACCAAATATTTAAACCAAGCAAATAAACAGACAAATAAATAGATCTCCTCTGCCAGGGGAGAGGGGGCCAGCCGGTCCCCAGGATGTAATTTGACGGCCCACTTACTTGGAGGGCCAGAGCCCAGCTCTACTCAGACACTCATTTGAAGAGCTGTCAATCAAGGGGCAGTAGCGTTAGGGATATGAATGTGTTGTGTGCATTTGAGTGTGTGGCACTGCGATTTGGTGTGTGTGTTTGAGAGCTGGTTGGAAATTCATCCTCAAGGTTGGAGCAGATAAGGTGAGCATCTCTCCTGATGAATCCCACACACCTTACTGGTCTATCCCTCCTCTCTCTCCATCCATTACCTCACTGACCCTGCATACTAAATCATCCTAATGTGACCTAATATTCAGAATTCTGTTCTCACTGCCTCCTAAAGGTAGATTAAACAGGATGTCTGGGTGGGAAAAAAAAGGCTTACTTTAGAATCTCAGAGAGAACTGGGAACACAACTAAGAGAAATATCGTCACAGTAAGTGTTTTAAACGAATCTGTCATCTAAGTTAAAAGCAGACAGTTTGAAACATTTGTCTGCAGTTGACTTAAGGTGGAATGTGTCACTTGTAAAGTATTTACCGTCACTTTGTTCTTCTTGTCTTCATCTTGCATGCATCATGAAAGAAAGTACACCCTCCAGGAAAAGCAACATAAACTTGAGGGCAAATGTTTTATTGATCAGGGCTGAAGATAGTGGAGTTTGTCCTCTTTGTTTCACTGATATAAACAGATAAATTGATATAATACCAATAAATCAAAACCCAAGCTTAATGCATGCGACTTGAATCAAACTCTTTTTTATTCCTTCAGGATATTTTTTTCCTGGATTTGTCATATTCAAGTAGTGATGTTTCATAAAAGTTGATTCACCTCTGCTTGTCTTTGTTCTACCTTCTAAAAGTGGAGTGGAGCTGGGCCAAGCCTTTTTTTTTCCTTTCCTGCTGGGTTTAGGGTGTGTGTGTGTGTGTGTGTGTGTGTGTGTGTGTGTGTGTGTGTGTGTGTGTGTGTGTGTGTGTTAGAGGGGTTTGTGTGGGGAGAGGACCAGAAATCAGAAAGTCCTTTCATCCATTTTAGATGAGATGCAGATGACTCAATTATGCCTGGCCTGACATCAAGACAACTTGGCGGAGAAGCTGCTAACGTTGGGAAAACGATCCATTTAATCCCGCTGATATGAATAGTGGGGCACTAACAGAGATTGCGACGTTAAAAGAGAGAGACAGGTATGAATGGGGATGCTTCAGCGCCACTCTGGAGAAACACGAGTCGGTGCTGGAAGGGCGGAAAGGTGAGAAGGACGACGAAGTGCTGACACCGAGGGAGAAGTCATATTTCCAGCAATATTTTTTGTGCATTTAAGTTGACTAAGATAAAACTTACATCATCCTATAATAAAGAAGAAAAGTGGAGCTGACATGCGAACCTGACTTGTGTATGGCTCCTTGAGGTGTTTTGGATCAAATTGCACAATGAAACAGGCAGTTTAGCCTAAAAAAAAGCCTCTCAGTCGTCATCCTGATACTCACCTTTTTTCTACAGTAGCCACAAATTTGAAACCGATATAGAAATTCTACAAAGGTGATCTTTTAAGAGGAGATTCTCCTGTTTGAAACACAATCCAGGACTGAGAAATCCAACCTGCAAAGTAGACGGAGTTTCAGATGAATACGGAAATGGGAGAAACGGGTCAGCTGCTTCCGATTGGTAATGAATGAGGGAGAGATAAATAGACTGATGTCCTGCAGGACGGATGAATTTGTGGCTGCTGGTTACTAGAGCCAAGGCCACAGCCAAAGACCCACAAACATGCTCTACATTTGATCAAACTGCTGTTTGATCTGAAAGGCCTTTCTCCCTTAAGACCTCTTCTGAACTCTGCGATAAGTACACACACTCATCATGCCATACCTTGTGTTCATCAGAGCCTTTCAGCTGCCAGACTCCTGACTGCATCAACATCAGCATCAAGACCTCACCGTCACTCCCCCTTCGGTCTAATACTGAATGAGCAGGAGGGGGGGTAAGAGAACATGTCAGTGGTGATCATCCGTCTATAAGCGAGAACTCGGGGTTTGATGGATAAAAAGATTCAGATTTCAGCAGCTCCAGTGAGCTTTGCTTTGGTTGGGACACAAAGTGAGAGGAGAGAAAAACACGAGGGACCGTGAGAGCAAAACCAAAGAATCCCTGCTTTGGACAATTTGAACATTATTGCACAATGTCAGTTTTATATGTGATCTTTAAACAAGTTACCATTTACCATAAATCCAAATTAGACAAAGAGAGTGAAACTGTGAACATTCATTCTATATTGCAAAGTTGTGACATGTGATGGTTAGTTTAAAAAGAAAGGTTGAGTTTGATGTTTGTGGATTTGAAGGTTCTATTAATCCTCGTCTTGTTCACACATTTGTTGAAGTGTATGATGCCTTAAAACAGTAGACATGTTGATTCTCAATGAGCTGGAAAAAGGTAACCACCCAAATGTATATAGCCAGACAAGATGAGCTTGTTTTACCACCAGTTTCCACAAGATAAATGTGCTAAATAGGAGCTGGGATGTCTTCTTTACTGGTCTGTTTCACTAGCTAACATTAAAGTTCTTTAGTCTACTGTCAGAACATTATTCATGAATGGTCTGAGTTGTGAGGCTACACTGAAAAAAGAAAACAGGGGTCTGACTTTAAAAAATTGTAGTAATCGGTCACTTGTAATTAAATTAAAGGCATACTCAGTAGCCAGGTAAACAATGTAGCTTTTAACGTTTTTTTTTTAAAGCCTCTTAACAACGTTCCAACATAGTATAGCCATAAATATATTGTGGAGATTAAAAAAACCCCGAAAGAAATCAATAAAGTAGTTGTCCCGCAGTTCTCTTAAAAACTTCAGCCAATCCTATCGTTCGGACCGAACGATAGGATTGGACAATCCAGCTGTCTGTCTGCCGCATTTCCGCACTGCTTGGATTGGCATTAATCTGCCCGGACACATTTTCCGTCTGAACATCCCGGAAGTGAAAGGAGGACAGAATTAACGAATTAGCCGTCGGTTAGAGCTTCCATTTTAAGATAAAAATACCAGAGTCCCCCCAAAAACACCTTTTCAGCTAGCAGAAAACTAAAAACGTTTGGAGGTGAAAAGAGGAAAAGCTGCGGGAACAGTGAAGTTAGACTCTGCATTGTTATCGTCGCAAAACGGGGTCCCATCCCGGGGGGAGGCTGGCTTATGGATTTTACCCGACAGGAGGGGTGAGTGCACAGAGTCGTGTTTCTGTAAACTAGCAAGCGAGACCTCGTTTGTTTACCTGGCTACTGAGTATGGCTTTAAGTTCTTTCAAAGTTAATTTATTAAGTTTGTTCAAAGTAAACTTAAAAAGATTAACTTGGATATACTAGACTGACGTAACATGGCTGAGCCAGCCAGTCTTTGGTTACAATTACATAAATTTATTTGACTTTAGAAGCTGTTGTCGACAGGCTAAAAGACACGCCGAGCTAACAGAAATAACAGATAAGAGATAAGGAGCTACAAGCTAAGGCAACGTCAACATTCAACCAAGTTAAAGCACTTGATAACTGCTTATGCATGTACCTGTGTGTTCATTGTTCTCTTTTTAAAAGTTTAATGTCTGTAATGACATATTGTGACTGTTTGTAATGTGCTTGTGTGACAATCTACCGATCGCAAAAATTCCGGTAGCCTAGCCTAGCTTAGCTAATAGCTAAAGCTAATAGCTAATAGCTTCTACCGAAGGTAAAAGACATGGTTCAGAAGTCCGTGCTTTTAACAGAGAAGTGAGACGGCCACGGTTAAACTGGGTTTCCTCTCTCTCTCCCGTCAGTTCTAAACAAACGGGTAATTACGTTAGATTTCCGTCGAGCCAAAGGACTGACGCTAGCTAACAGTGAACAGCATTAGGCTACCGCCATCGGTACTGAATCTGTACTCTCTAAATTAGTATATAACGCTACACTAATTAAATTCCTTGTGACCGATTACTTCAATTTTTTTAAGGTAGACCTCTGTTTTCTTTTTTCAGTGTGATAGACAAAGATATTGACTTAAAAACTGCAAACAGATGAGACCATTTACAATAATTACATTTTGAGAAAGAGGAATTCTTCCTCATCAAAACATCTCTGTGTCTGATTGGATGAATCAGAGTCAGGATGTTTCTAAATGGATCATTATTGCATCAATATTATTATCGATCATAAACATTTCATGAGATATTCAGCATAACAACACAGCTATATAAAATGTTTTATCAAGCAATGGTTAGAGACGAATGTTGTTTTAGAATGCCCAAATTAGCATTGAGCTTTTGTTTTGAAGTGACCAGTTCATACTGTATAAGAAAACCAATTACATCTAGAAGTTTAAGTCGTAATTATTTGATGATGTCAGCAGATCCTTAAAGGAAAAGTCTTAATATTTTTGCTACAGAAGCAATAATTGCAATTGAATCATTATGCTTTATAAACATAACTATGTATATGAGCTCAGGTATTTCAAGTAAGTGAAATGTGATGTGATTGATCATTCAAGGTTACTT
Organism: Callopanchax toddi; assembly: GCA_006937965.1. Classification (NCBI taxonomy): domain Eukaryota; kingdom Metazoa; phylum Chordata; class Actinopteri; order Cyprinodontiformes; family Nothobranchiidae; genus Callopanchax; species Callopanchax toddi. The sequence continues at coordinate 2,215,896 of SSNR01000042.1, read as the reverse complement.
TGGAAATTAAGTCAGTATGGAATAAGAGGTGTGGCTCATCAATGGGTTAAAAGTTATTTGGATAATAAAAAACAGTTTGTTCAGATAAATGATAATAAATCAAAACTATGTGATATTAATTGTGGAGTTCCACAAGGGTCGGTCCTCGGACCTAAACTGTTAATTTTATTTATTAACGACCTGATGAATGTATCTAAGATACTTGGGACCGCTCTGTTTGCAGATGATACCACACTGTTTTCTTCAGGATCAGATATTAATGAAGTGGCTAAAGTGATAAATAATGAACTGATTAAAGTTCAAACCTGGTTTGACATAAACAGATTAACATTGAATCTTAATAAAACTAACTTCATATTGTTTAAGGACCAAAAAAAAAAAAAAAAACAGTGATGTATCATTGCAAATAGACTGAAATTCAAAGAGAAACAGAAACTAAATTTCTAGGAGTTATTTTTGATGAAGACTTGAACTGGAAGTCGCATATTGATTACATAAAAGGGAAAATTGCCAAATCCATAGGAGTATTACATAGAGTTGAGTTTTTACTGACTAGTTCTGGATTGTTGGTATTGTACAACTCGCTGATCGTTCCATATTTGACTTATTGTGTAGAAATCTGGGGAGCAACATACAAAAACTATACACAACCTTTATTTATTCTACAGAAAAGAGCTCTGAGAATCATCAGTTATAGTGGCTGTAGAGATCCATCAAACCCGTTGTTCATCAAATACAAAATACTGAAAATTCGATTTAGTAGACTGGAAATTTTTACAAACAATGTACAAAGCTAGTTTAAGTATGTTGCCAACAAATATTCAGAAAATGTTTGAGAAGAGAACTAGTGGTTACATGTTGAAAGAAACTGACCTGATTTAGAACAAAAATGAAGGAATGGAGTATGTCTGTAAATGGTGTTAAATTATGGAATAACCTTAACAGGGAAACAAAAAAATATGTCATTTATTATATTCAAAAAATGTCCCAAAATGGGTGTACTAAGTAATTATGAAAAAGTACATTAAACTAATGATCATGATCTAATCTGGAAATGAGGACAAAACAGAGTTTATAATGAACCTAAGTGTCTGACAATGGTATAGAATCTCTTTTGTTCATTGGGGGCAGAAATTATAAGATTTTTTCTTCATTCATCACAGGGCCACATCTAGCCAGCCCTATTAAGGGGGACAGGTAGAATATCGGGGGGGGGGGGCAGTCTGGACATGCTAATAATTTTTTGGTCATCACACCCCCCAATCCCTTAAATGCATCGAAAACTACGCCATCATCATATCAGTTCCTCTATCCATAGATTTATTTTCATATTTGATCCCTACCCTCTGCATTTACCCGGGCTTGGGACCGACACAAGTAGGACACTGGCTGATGCCCTGTTGAGGCTGACCTCATCTGGTTACACTGCAAAAACTGATTTCTAAGAAAGTAAAATCGCCTTGTTTTTAGACATTTTAACTTAATTTTGTCTAAAAATAAAATATAATCTTTCAGCCCTACTTGAAATAGGCCAGATCTCCCTAAATATGGTCACATTTTCTAGAATTGAGCAAAAAAAAACCGCCAATGGGGTAAGGAAAATTTGCTTAGCTAGATTCCTTAAAAATAGCGAATTGTTCTAAATGCAGAAAATTTTGCAATTTTTTAAGGAATCTAGACAAGCAAATTTTGCTTACCCCATTGGCAGATTTTTTTGCTCAAATCTAGAAAATTAAACCATTTTAAAGAAGATGTGGCCTATTTCAAGTAGGGCTGTAAGAATATATTTTATTTTTAGACAAAAATAAGACAAAATGTCTAAAAACAAGGCTGTTTTACTTTCTTAGAAATCAGTTTTTGCAGTGTAGGTTTTGTTTTGTTTTTGTGTTTTTTGTTCTTTTTGTGTTTTTTGTTCTTTTTTGTGTTTTTTGTTCTTTTTTGTGTATTTTTGTTCTTTTTGTGTTTTTTGTTCTTTTTTGTGTTTTTTGTTCTTTTGTGTGTTTTTGTTCTTTTGGTGTTTTTGTTCTTTTCTGTGTTTTTTGTTCTTTTTTGTGTATTTTGTTCTTTTTGTGTATTTTTGTTCTTTTTTGTGTTTTTTGTTCTTTTGTGTGTTTTTTGTTCTTTTTGTGTTTTTTGTTCTTTTTGTGTTTTTTGTTCTTTTTGTGTTTTTTGTTCTTTTTTGTGTATTTTTGTTCTTTTTTGTGTATTTTTGTTTTTTGTTCTTTTTTGTGTTTTTTGTTCTTTTTGTGTATTTTTGTTCTTTTGTGTTTTTTGTTCTTTTTGTGTATTTTTGTTCTTTGTGTTTTTTGTGTTTTTAAATCTTTTGTGTTTTTTGTTTTGTTTTTTTGTTCTTTTTTTGTGTATTTTTGTTCTTTTTGTTTTTTTTATTTTTTGTGTATTTTTGTTCTTTTTGTGTTTTTTGTTCTTTTTTGTATATTTTTGTTCTTTTTGTGTTTTTTGTTCTTTTTGTGTATTTTTGTTCTTTGTGTTTTTTTGTGTTTTTTAATCTTTTGTGTTTTTTGTTTTGTGTTTTTGTTCTTTTTTGTGTTTTTTGTTTTTCTTTCTTTCTGTGTCATTCATCAGTAGCTACTTTGAATGAGGACAAACGGAAGAGAGGGTTCACTCTGATCATTTTTCACTGAAATATTTTTAAAATTTGTTATTTCTGCATGCAGTCGCGTTTAGGGGTGGGGCGGGGAGGGGGGCAGCCATGGAATTTGGGGGGGCAATGCCCCCTCTTGTCCATGCTTACATCCGGCCTCAATTCTTCTCCTTTTTTGTTCAATTATGATTTTTTGTTATGTATATCTTATTGTTTATTATTAGTAGTATTATTTTACTTGTTTTATTTGAATGAAAATAAACTTTTGAAAAATAAAATAAAATAAAAACAGACTCTTTAATCTTTTACTTTCAACACAGGTCAAAATAACATCTGACTTTAAACGGAGACGGAAGGTTTTAACTGTCAACAGATGCGTCAAATGATTTTTTCATGATTTGCAATCATTATGTATCGACACTGACAAGAACTCCACACCTGATTGCTGCACCTGGGGCTGCAAGAGTGGGCACAGCGCCTTGTTTTCTTTACAGAAACGAACACTAACTGATCGTAACATGTGACACGGAGGCGCAGAGACTGACAGCAACAATTCTGCTGTGTCTAAAACAGCTGGCAGCTTCCTCTAACTCCTGCTGTGTGTGTCTACAGCCCAGTCAAAAATAATAAACTTGTGTAACGTCAAAGAAACACGCGCTCATCAGAAACCGTGATCCACCACAGCCAGCTGGGAATGGAGTAATGCTGTGTTGGTGCAGCTTACTGGCTTGTTCTCCAGGAGGCGGTGACAGTCACCGGACGTCACTCTGATTCTGTTGAATCTGTCAGAGCACTGAAAGAAAATATGCTTTGACTCCTTGTAACAGGTGCACTTGTTTTTTTTTTTAAAGCATCAATGTAGGCTGTTATAGCTCCTAAACTTACCATGTTGACTTAAGTCAACAAGTACCATCATTTTTATCTTAAATGTCTTGAACGTCTAACACAAATTCACCATCAGAAAGCGTGCCTAAATAAATCTTAAAGGAGGCATGAATGGGACCTTTAGCCTTATTTATGGCTCTCTATATGTGCTGCCTCGTATTTATGCTGACGTGAAACTTCTCCGCCCTGCCTCCTTTATGACCTTCGGTGTAATTAACAGTTGCAAAACATTAGGGCTCGTGTTGCTTCACATGTAGTCAATCAAGTCGATGTTTTGTTGGTGCTGAGTGGTGTTTGTCTGTGCTGGTGACAAATGAGAGCAGCTCGTCCCACTGCTGACAGCCGCCCCAGAGCGGCGATGCTATCTTCAGCTCTTCTCCCTGCTTCTACAATTACTACTGCCTCTCTGGCCCCGGGGCCTCTGACACCAGCCTTGGACACACTGTGAGCCTCCAACAGACACACAAACACTTTACACACATGGAGTTATTTACATGAAGCAGTGCTGTTTAAGGCATGTTTTCATTCTTGCACATACAAAAACATGTTTTTAGAGCACAGTGTCCACACGCGGACATAGATATTGCATATATATGGTTTTGTCACACTTCCTGAGCCACCATTCACCCAAAACCCACAATAAATCTTAAGAAATACTCAATAAAATAAATGCACACCTCTGAATCAACCTCAGACTGGAGACATTTGACTGGGATGTGACCCCAAGCCAATACCTTTCCCCACCACACACCTGGTTATTTTATCTCCCCCTGCCACCTATTGTTGGTCTAATTGACGATGGCTCAGCTTGGCTGGCTGTCGGCTGACCCCGGTCAGAACAATGCATACCTGTGGCTCTCACCACCGCCGTGTAATTGTCTCTTCAAGTGGGGCCCTTTTTCAGTCACTCCCTCCCTTAGGGGAGAGCGCTCCACGCTCATTCATCACTCAGTCACTCAGCCACTACAGGAAGTAGTTAACATGAGTGACCTCTGGGACAGCAGCTGGCAAAGAGAGTGGAGGTGAAGTTTTTGAAAAGACACTGAGAATATTAGCCACCACGTCTTTATATGTCACATCTGTTAATGCTGGTTGGTGCAGCAGGTTTCTTAAGGTTTAGAGGAAATACAGCATAAGAAGTAGATGAGGTGACTGTTGTTGGGCTGTTAGCACAGAACTTATCAGCTTTTGGAGTCAACCCAATTCAAGATGGCTGCCACACAGTGGCTGCTGGTGAAATTTTTTTGGGGTGGGGCGCATTTTTGCTAGTCAGTTTTCAGATGCGCAAAAAAAAAAATCACATATCACCACTAGGGCAGGGAATTATGCAAAATATTTTAATCTGACTGAATATTTTGCTGGTAAAAATCCCTAGTACCACCAGTTCTCTAGAAATGTGGAGCTGTTAGGTCTAATTCTACACATCAAACAGTAAAGAAATCATAAAGTCTTCATGAGGAGACCATAGAATAATATCAATATAATCAGATACAAATAAAAAACAACCACAGTGTGGTCACAACAGAAGTTGTAAAAGTTTCAAGGAAAAAACAACCTGGCAAAGTCAAAAACATTACTTAATATTCACAATTAGCTTTCTACTGACACCACAAACAAATAAATCCATCTCTAACTAATACAGTCAGATAATTAATGTTACAATTCAGCCAACAACCACTAACCAAGCAAGTCATGACAATCAGCTCAACTAATGAAGTGAATTAACAACAAAATAAAGTCAAATCCACTGATAAGTCCCATCAAACCCAGTCAGACCAAACCTCCTTAAAACGCCATAATAATTTAATGAAAAGTAGAGAAAACTCATGAAAAACGGGCTAAACTACATAAACCAACGTATTCAATCAGCAGTATCTGTATTTCTCTAACATTCGGCAGACACCTCAACAAACACATGTCGCTATTTAAGGTATAAATTCACTCATCAGGACTTAGCACTGCTAGCCGCGGCTAGCTCCGCCTATGGGGGTTTTGAATGGGAAAATCCGTGACAGACACAGTCATTAAGAAAAGAAACAAATAAACGAAGTCACTCACCATTGAGTTGATTAAATCAGGACAAATGGAATAATTCGGCTTGTTTTCACAAGCGGGAAAGAAGGATTCTTTGAATAAATATCCATTTTCTACCCTCCATTAAAAAGAGAGCAAGAACTTCCGGTTCCGGTCTGAGCAACACTCCGGTCTCCTGCTGTTGTGCGCATTTCACACAGGGACGCTGAAAACCTGCGTCCCGAGCGATCTCCTATTTCTTGCACTCAGTGCGCAGGAGCAGAAAACAATGCGCTATGTGAGAAGGGTCTGGCTGCGGCCGCTGTGGAGCTCCACAGTAACCGGATACACGTGACCTCCACACTAACCGGAAACACGTGACCTCCACACTAACCGGAAACACGTGACCTCCACAGTAGCTGGAAGCACGTGACCTCCACACTAACCGGAAACACGTGACCTCCACACTAACCGGAAACACGTGACCTCCACACTAACCGGAAACACGTGACCTCCACACTAACCGGAAACACGTGACCTCCACAGTAGCTGGAAGCATGTGACCTCCATAGTAGCCAGAAGAGAGGCGAATATCCTTTTTCTAGATTGGCTGTGGGGATTTCAAGCAAGGTCAACAACCCTCCCCCTAACCTAACCCTAACCCTAACCAATTCCGGTACGGTTAGTGTGGAGGTCACGTGTTTCCGGTTAGTGTGGAGGTCACGTGTTTCCGGTTAGTGTGGAGGTCACGTGTTTCCGGTTAGTGTGGAGGTCACGTGTTTCCGGTTATTGTGGAGCTCCACAGCGGCCACAGCCAGATACTATTGGCGCTATGTTGGGACGGCGTCCCGTCCAGACATGCGCAATAGAACCCAAAGAAACACGACCTATCGGTCCGGTAAAAAATAGTAAGAAAATCTTTCTAAACTACACCTAAATGCAGATTATACACAGCACTTATTGTATATATAATGGATGGCTCGTTTAGTTTTATTTTTATGTTAGTTTTTTTATATTTTGTGATCCTATTTCTCTTCTTCTTCCTCTTGGGACTGGTGGGGCGGCGCCCGAGCGCCCCCTATGGACGGGCCGCCACTGCTGCCACAGCTAATCAACCTAGCACAGAGATACAGGCTGTGTTCAAATTCAGGGGTAGGATGCTTCTGAGGATGCATTTCGAGGCCGATGACGTCACAGCGCCGTGACGAGTGCTGTCTGAATTCGAAGGATACTCATCCATGCGTCCTCAAATGCGTCCTCGCTCCACCCCAATTTCAAGGATGGGTCTGGTGTATCCTCGCTGGCCAAGGCTATCCCAGGATGCTTTGCATGCCGGCCGTTGGATTCTACAGTTTTGTCAATTTTGCAGCAATAGCAGAAAAAACTATAGAGCAGTACAGTTTTAAATGTCAATTTTTCAAAAGATTATAAAAACCTTGTGTTTAGGAGTTTTTTGCTTATCTTGATATGAAGTTTAATAATAAGCATCTCCACAAAAGAGGTTGAATGTTTTATTTTTCATGCAATTTAAGACAAGAAATCAATGTAAGCTAGCTTGAATGTTTTAAATGGAAATTTAGGAAATAAGTCACCATAAAAAAGCTTAAAGTGTTTCTGTAGGTCCATTTTATTAGCTTTAGCCTGTCTGTCGGCGCTGTCACGGTTGCTAAGCGACTGGACTGAGGGGCGGGGATAAGTATGAGGCTAGACCATCCGAATTCAGAGCCGTTTATTTCCGGTTTTAGCGGTCGAGCAAGGACCCAACCTAGGTAGACCAGCAAGTCCACGTCCTCGTAAGCATCCTACCTCTGATTTCGGACACAGCCACGGTTATCTGTCAGAAATTGAGCTAAGATTTGTCGTCGCTCAGAAAAATCCCCAAACACAAACTCACAATCTTTAACAGCATCAACCTTGTTTGTCTTTGAGTAAAATAGCTCATGAATTACTGGACATATCTTAATTTTTCACAGTGTAAGGGGTTTATTTTTGTCATGTTCTTCATTTGACTGTGTTTTGGGTTTTGTTTCTGGTATTTTTGACTCTTCTCAGTCATGTGACTATAGCATTTTGCTGTTTTATGTTCACTGAACGTCTTGAGCTTGTATTTTTGTTTCTTAGTTTCCTGTGATTGTTGGCTGTATCCCCTCAGCTCTCCAGTCACTCTGCACTTTGCACACCTGTCCTTCATCTGTTAATCAACCCAGCTGTTTTCACTCATAATCACTGTCACAAGACCTAAATAGTCCTATTTTTGATTATTTAATTACTCCCCTTTTTTCTTTGTGCATTGATTTGTAAAAGGGTTTTGTTTCTTGTTGCCATATTAGTTGTTTTTTCTTTTTCTTCTCATCAGTACTCTGCAGCCTCAGTCTGCATTTTGGGTTCTGTGGCCACTTTTTAAAATTCCAGACCTTTTGAAATAAAACAGATAGTCATCTACAATAGATGTTTTGGCTGTCTGATAAAACCAGTTGTTTAAATAAAATAAACCCAATGTTGTAATAGTTCCCAAACATTTCAGCCTCTGACCCCAAAAAATAACAACAAAGACTTGTCCCCCCAAAAATGTCTTATTAGTTTACCGTATTTTAGCTCTTGCATCCATTATGGTGAATTTTTATTTAATTTTTTGTTCTATTTGATTTCTGTAGACCATCTCGAGACTCCACATGTTTCATGACCTATATAAAGCTCCCAGCTTTGGGAACCACAACTCTTACAATAATTGCTATAAGTTGTAATACTTCTCTATACTAGTATGCTTTAAAGGTCTAATGATGAAGCTCCACTGATAAACTGAGGTCTTGTACAAATAAAAACACCATACCAATAAATAATCAGAGAATGTTTGAAAAGAAAAGTAAGTAATTATAATTTGAAAGGAACTGAAATCTTCAAATAACCTAAATTTAGAACCAAAGTGAAGGAATTGAAGGAAATAAAATAATCATCCATCTTTAAACACGCTGTTATTGAACCCATCCTTAAAAAACCCAGTCTGGACTCCTCTCAGCCAAATAACTACAGGCCCATTTCCAAACTGAGCTATATCTCTAAACTCTTAGAAAGAGTTGTGGCTGATCAGCTGGTCTCTTTTCTGGAACAACACAACATTTTTGATAAATTCCAATCTGGTTTCCGTAAAAAACATTCAACAGAAACAGCTTTACTCAAAGTATCCAGTGACATCATGATGGCAGCAGACTCCGGGGAGTTTACAGTCTTAGTTCTGTTGGACCTTTCTGTTGATCACAGCACCTTAATGAACAGACTCCGTGACCTGGTGGGATCTCTGGAACAGTTTTAGACTGGTTCAGATCGTACCTCTCAAACAGAAGTTTCAGTGTCCATATAAACAACATCATGTCAGATACTACAGATCTGTTCTGTGGGGTACCCCAAGGCTCTGTTCTGGGTCCTCTCCTGTTTTTACTATATATCCATCCTCTTGGACAGATCATTAGTAGATGTCACAATGTCTCCTACCACCTTTATGCAGATGACATTCAGCTGTACTGCTCCTTCAAGGACTCAGAGTTCTACAAACTGTCTGAACTACTGGAGTGTCTGTCAGCTACTAACTGGTTAGAAAATCACTTCCTTCAGTTAAACCCTGAAAAGACTGAATGTCTGATTGTTGCCCCTGATAGGATGGTCCCTCTGATCAGTCAACATATTGGACATTTAAGTTCTGCTGTAAAGTCAAACCTGAGGAATCTGGGTGTTATTTTCGACCAATCAATGTCTCTTGAAGGTCACTCAAAACAGCTGGTCAGAAACCTTTTTTATCATCTGAGAAATATTTCCAAACTGAGAAAGTTGGTGTCAAAACCTGAACTGGAAATGGTTCTTCATGCTTTTATCTCCTCCCGTCTAGATTACTGTAACACACTTTTCACATGTTTGAACCAAAAAGCCCTTGACCGCCTTCAGCTGGTCCAGAACTCTGCAGCGAGGCTCCTCACTGGAGCAAACAG
>SSNR01000042.1:2163846-2206406 GCA_006937965.1 Callopanchax toddi | reverse complement strand
CTGGTTAGAAAATAACTTCCTTCAGTTAAACCCTGAAAAGACTGAATGTCTGATTGTTGCCCCTGATAGGATGGTCCCTCTGATCAGTCAACATATTGGACATTTAAGTTCTGCTGTAAAGTCAAACCTGAGGAATCTGGGTGTTATTTTCGACCAATCAATGTCTCTTGAAGGTCACTCAAAACAGCTGGTCAGAAACCTTTTTTATCATCTGAGAAATATTTCCAAACTGAGAAAGTTGGTGTCAAAACCTGAACTGGAAATGGTTCTTCATGCTTTTATCTCCTCCCGTCTAGATTACTGTAACACACTTTTCACATGTTTGAACCAAAAAGCCCTTGACCGCCTTCAGCTGGTCCAGAACTCTGCAGCGAGGCTCCTCACTGGAGCAAACAGGAAAGATCACATCACTCCTATTCTGAGGTCTCTGACTGGTTACCTGTTAAATGTAGAGTTCATTTTAAAATCCTGACTCTAACTTTCAGGGCCCTACATGGTCAAGCTCCTCTTTATGTTACTGAACTGATAAAGACCTACGCTCCAACCCGAGTCCTCAGGTCCACAGACCAGAATCTCCTAACAGTTCCAAGGACCAGATTTAAAAGTCGAGGTGATCGCTCCTTCCAGTCTGTTGCACCGCGACTTTGGAATGACCTTCCTTTAGTTTTACGCTGTATAGACAGTCTGGACTCCTTTAGAAAGCAGCTGAAGACCCAATTATTCAAAACTGCTTTTAAATAACTCTTTTGTGTTCTCTTGTTGTTGTTTAATGATTTTGATTTGTAATGATATTTTGCTTGTTTTATTGATTTTATTTGTTTTTTATCATGTTTGATTCTGTTTTCTGTGAAGCACTTTGTGATTTTTTCTGTGAAAGGTGCTATATAAATAAACTTTACTTACTACTTACATTTAAAAAAATGTATTAAATCATTTATTAAGAAATGATGAAAATGTCAATTAAGATGGTGTGCTTATGCTTAAAAATTAGAACAGGAATGTGATAAACCTGCATTTTGATTTCTAAACATATATGTAAATACGTTTCTGGAAATGTTATTCTCTGCTACTTTTCATTCATTTTTTTGTGCAAAATGTAAATTGTTTTCATTTTTTTTTCTTTTGAATGAAAAAAATAAATATTTTTTTATACACATATAAATGGTTTAAATTCCTACAAACAAGCTCCAGCGATAAACCCGGTTCTTATTTCAAGTTGCTCTCCTATTTAGATCAAGACTGAAATGTTTCTTCACATTTAAAAACACAAGGTGCTACAATCTATAGATGGTTAGCATCAAAAATGTCATAATTAATACAAACTGACCCCCACATGAAGGAAATTGTCTATATCTTCCTTTGTGAGCCAAATTAATTTTAAAAAAGAGAGGGACACAAGCTGCTGGATAAAACACATTTCTTTTTTTTATTTACTGCCATTCCTATTGCTTCAGACAGACAAGCTGAGGCGCAGGGAGCACAGAGTGATTCAAACAAGTCAACACTACTGCTGATCTACAAACAAATCTCTCTGACAATAACAAACAACAAAGGCGCAGAGTAAGAAGAAGTCAGAAGAACAGCGTTTGGCAACCATTAACATCTTGGAAAAAACCTCAGAAGTAAAAAAAAAAAAAGGAGTGCATTCTGCATTTTTAATAGTAAACAGCATTTCTACTTCATCCTGAACTAGATAGAGAAATCAAACGAGCAGGGCTGCTACATCGCTTTGACGTCGGACTTTCTTTACCACCCTTTTTTTGGGAGCTTATTTTGAAAGTGTATTTTGTCAGAAGCTCCGGATCTTTCTCTCGCTCTCTCGGATGGCCCGCAGCATTACAGGGGGAACGTGGTGCTCTACACGCTTTAAGAGTAATTAAAAGCGATTGAACAGCTGTAATTATGAGGAGCGGCGGTTGTGTTCCGGGTCATTCTATCAGCGCTGCCTTTCATCAGAGCGGCGCGGCAGAAGGGGGCTCCACCGCTAGACTCCGTTCCTCCACGTGCACGTCTTCAAGAACAAACAACTTGCAGGCATCCTTACAGGCTCACAAACACACACACACACACACACAGACTATCGCATTCATACACACCTTCACGTAGACATGTGGGAGAGTGAGCGCGCACAAAAACACACAAGCTGACGACTGATAACGTGTATATTCCCATGGATAAATGTACACGCACAAACACACGCATTCGCACGGCAAAGATGGCACAAGCACGCCACTGCACCACAAACACGACACGTTGTGTTATGTTTTCCACCGGGTGACATTCAGAACCTTCTCATCGGAGGCTTTCTTTGGTCTCTTCAGGCTCATTCCACTTCCAAACACGATAAAAGAGCTATACACAAGGGAAGGATGCAATACGATGAGAGCAGAGTGAGTATCCTATACTGTATCATAACACTGTGTGACAAGTTGAAAGCATATATGTATGTACTGTACTGTAACTGCTGAGGATGAGCCGATCCATTGCAAAAAGCATGTCTGGGGTTACATGAGATTAGGCAACAGAGAAACACAGAAATAATAAATAGTTACACAATGGATGCTAACACTGAAATGCAGGTTCCACGTTATGCTTCATTAGACCGTTGTGATACTAGTAGCTTGATGCTAAGCGTTGCGTTGTTCGCGTGTTACTGAAGCACTGCGCTGAATCTACTGGGGTCTGGTTTTCCCTCCAGCCAAGTCCAAGTCTGGGTGACTGCGATGTCGGGGTCAGTGGAGGGTGACGTAGAGAGGGTGACGTAGGAGGGGAGGAGATGTAGATGCTCCAGTCTAAAGGAATTCAACCTTGGTGGGATCACAACAGTGGTCAGTTCCCTCAGCTGATGTGTCAAGCATTCAGAAAAGCTGGTGGGTTCAGTTCTTCTGTTTCCTCCTCAGATCGTCTAGTCATTCTTCACATCCTGTGGAGACAAGGAGGGCATATTGACCAAAATATAAAGGATGTGTCTTTGTTTTTAATATTTATGAAATCCTAGGACTGAACATGATCTTGTTAAGCTCCAAAAGCCCACAAATTTGTGGACTTTAATTTAGAATCACACTGAATACTGCTTTTATTAAAAAACAAAAACAAACAAGGTAATATTCTATTTATTGAGGATTGAACCCTGGTCTCCCACACAGTAGATGGTCACTCTTCCCCTGAGTCATGGACAGGGGAGGAATAGTAAAGAAAATACTTGAGCTTTTATTTTGTCCAACATTTGGTTATGTTGAAACTGCAAATAATGAAGTAACAAGTCATCAATGCCTTTATTCAGGTTTAAAGGATCCCTTAAAGCAATACTCCACCGTCAAGTTATTATCTGTCTATTGCCATATTCCTCAGAGTTAGATAAGTGGGCAAAAACTATGTGTAAGTAGCCCAGCTGTTTTCCTGATCCGGCAGTACTCTTTTTGCTTTAGCTTAGCGTCAAACACTGTAAGTGAATGGTACCAGATAGCATTGCCAGAAAAAACGTCCATAAAACTCACTAAATAGTGATAATAATTCGGCCTAGTGACCTCAGTAAACATATCGACTGCAAGGGAAAATAAAAACGGTTTGCAAACGTGTGTGAATACGTGTTTACGGAAGTAGGTGTCTTTGGGGCCGTGCGTCATGTCCTTGCGCTGTTCACCGGAGCTGCGCCGTTCAGCGGAGGGTTACAGCTGCTCTTTGTCATAAAAGTAGTCCCGAGTTAAAAATAGTACATGTAATTCCTTCGTGTTACTTTTTATTTTCCCTTGCAGTCGATATGTTTACTGAGGTCACTAGGCCGAAAAATTATCACTATTTAGTGAGTTTTAAGGACTTTTTTTCTGGCAATGCTATCTGGTACCATTCACTTACAGTGTTTGAGCTAAGCTAAAGCTAAAAGAGTACTGCCGGATCAGGAAAACGGCTGGGCTGCTTACAAATAGTTTTTGCCCACTGATCTAACTCTGAGGAATATGGCAATAGACAAAAAATAACTTGGCGGTGGAGTATCCCTTTAAAGTTTGATAACTTCAGCAGCATGTTTTTACCACAGAATTACCCCAGTAATTTTTCCTTGGCAGTTTGATGTGTATTGTTGTGAATCAATTGGATATATATACAAAAAAAACTAAAACTACATAGCTAAAAAAAAAAAATAAATGTGCTTTAAAATATATTCTAAATCATAGACAAGTCTTTCTGTTAGGATTGTGTATAAATCAGTTTTAAACACTGAATAAATATACAAGGTTAAGTATTGTATAAGTACCCATACATGGGTGAAGAAGAACATACAGTGGCTATGTCAAGTAAAACAATGAAATAAAAAAATAACTGGGAAAAAACAACTAATAATGAAACAAAGAAGTGCTTATCAAAGTTATATAAAGTCATGCATTCGTTGTTTTGTTTTGTTTTTAATTTGTGATTTCACGTTGGCTGTTCTTGAGCCTTTAACAAGATTCTCAGCAATTTTACTTTCTTCTTCTTTTCTAATCTTTCATCCATCCATTTTCTTGAGGGTCGTTGGGAGTTGGTGCCTGCCTCCAGCAGTGAGTCACCAGTCCATCACACACACTCATTCACACCCAGGGACAATTTAGAGTCACCAACTTGCATGTTTTTGGTTTATAGGAGGAAACTGTAGTATCCAGAGGAACCCCACACATGAATGGGGAGAACATGCGAGCTACATGCAGAAAGGAATCGGACCAGCGACCTTCTTTTATGAGGAAACAGTGCTACCAACTGCGCCACCATGCAGCCTGAAAGCTGGGAGATTTATTTGAACATTCATAATGCAGTTTTACACGGTCCGTCCTGCAATCTGGGTCTTTCTTCCTAATATTTCTTATCTCTATGCCAATAATCAGACACAGTTAACACAACAAAGCACGTGGACATTGTCTTCGAAAACAAGCGTGTTGTTCTAACACTGGTAGACATTCTGGCTCCAAGCTGGAACACGGTGGCCTGTACGAACCATAACATTGATAATCATGTCGTTTTCAGCCTCTGCAGCTTTTTGTTCTTGTTTTTGATTTGACCGTTCACAGATCGCATTATGAAGAATTATAACAGGATTTCCATGTCTGTGTGCTGCAGTGTTCCTGACAGGTCATCAAATAAAACTGTGAAAAAAGTGGATTTATTTATTTGAACACTTCTATAGAAGCACATTTTTAACATTTCGGCATCACGAGCCCACCTCCATAGCAGTGACTCCACTCTGTTGATGATGTCGGCCAGATCAAAGGGCAGAGGCATGCCGGGGTCGTCCACGCCCCAGAAGGGTCGGTCCACCGGGGCCTCCTCGGGGGGTAACGTCTGGGCCAGGCTCGAGTGGCACCTGAGGCGACAGGACACAGGAAACACGCAAACCCATTAACTCCTCCTACCCATCAAAACCAACTGCTGGAAACACGCATTAACATTTAAGACAACCGTCAAAAAAACTACTAACAGCTTTTATTTTGTCCAAAGAATGTACTTATAGTTGAGCTTTCTTGTCCTCGTTTAGCTTCACCAGGCCACAGCTGAAGGTAATATGTTCCTAATCTGTATTAACTGGTAAAATAAAGGGTAAATAAAATAGCTGTAGGAGTTAAAATGTTAAATTACAGGGTGATGTTTAATTCCCAAAATCTGAGCACATGAACTGATTAGTGTTCTGACAATATGAGCAGTACCATATTTTCCGGACTATAAGTCGCACTTTTTTCATAGTTTGGCAGATCCTGCGACTTGTACACCAAAGTATAGAATTTCACGTTTTATTCACTTTCACGCCACTTTAAAACCGCTAGATGGCGCTGTAGGCCTGTGTACCCATAGATATCATATATAAAGGCTAGATGGATCATCCGGGGTTCAACAGCGTAGCTACACGGCGGCCATCTTGGGGCAGCGAGCTGACGTTCTGCTCTCTATGGTGAGCATCAATTTAACTAAAAACATCATAACTCGATGAAAAATGAACGGATTTACAAACGGGTTACTTTCTTACAAACCTCATTATGTATAGACTTGAGATATGATACTTTTACAATTTATAAATTTCCCGACCATTATCATTATATTTTGATATATATTCAAACCGTTTGAAAATCGGTTAAAAATTGATCAAGTTAGAGGTATTTAATAGTACATGCTTCATTGACACCAGTGTTATGAAAGGGGGCAGCTGGCTGCCCCAAGATGGCCGCCGGCGTAGCTACGTCAGGGTCCATTGACAAACAGCGCGCGTAAGATATCTAGTGATATATATGATATCTATGTGTGTACCAATCAGCCGCCATGCTTGGTAGTAATATTACCGCAGCGCCAGACTTGTGAATGAAGATCACAACAGAGGGAGGTGTTGCTAATAACGTACCAAAGGAGAGCTGACCCCCGACTGGAAAAGAATTTAAAAATCAGGTAAACTCCGGAAAGCTGTTTTACATTTGTAACTCAGCGGATCTGGGTGCTTCTGGCGTTATGAGCAGCAGCCTGTCTGTTTACTTCTGTCTCACGTCTCTGTAACCCTGCAGCGTGAAGACCGCCCCTGTAACCCTTTATACCGCCAGTGAGTAATCTTTTGTGAAAAGCACATGATTGCGCAACTTTATCGGCGCGGTCTGAACCCTTACGAACGACCGGCTCCCAGATACCGGCTCGGCTTCGCGGCAAATTGCCGGTGCAGGTACCACATCTACTCGGGCTGCCAGATCTGCTCGGGGCCTGCCGATTCCGTGGCACGAGCTGATTGGCTGAACTAACGGGAGTGACGTTACCACGTTCATAAAAGTTACGTTTGCACGCTGAAGCTTTTGATTGGTCTGGATAAATTCACGGCTGTAGTCCGAGTAAGGACTACAACTTCTTTTTGAATGAATCTTTAGATTTATTTAAATAGGAACCAACAAAATATACAGAAGAATCCTACATTTATACAAACGGTCAGGCCTGCAAATGATGTAAATACATTTAAAACATTCACATATGAGAACTGTTTATTTGGCGCAGTCTGATGTTGATTTGATGTAGTTTCAAAACAAAGACAATATCGTGTTTTTATTAACAAACTACAGATAAAAAGAAAACATTTAGGCGGTCAGAATCATGTTTTTATAAACAAACCTGCTAAACTCTTTCCAAAACATGTGTGAAAGAACAGTATCTTTAGGGGTTTACAGCGTATTTTGTCCGAGTGGCTTTGCCATAGTGTGACGTCGTCGGTAGGAGAAGGAGCCGATCTGGCAGCCCGAGCAGATCGGGTACCTACACCGGCATTGTTTTATGAAAACAGCTAATAATATGAAATACCCGTTTTTAGTCTTGGATTTTATAAAATAAAATTTCCTCCAAAAATGTGACTTATATATGTTTTCTTCTTCTTTATTATGCATTTTTGGGCCGGTGCGACATATACTTCGGAGCAACATATAGTCCGGAAAATACGATATAAGGAGTGTGTGGTAACAGTCAATAAGTCTGCTGCAGGTGCAGATAAACTGATCAGTTTCTGTGTATTGACTGCTGAGGAATTTATTAGTCAGTCCATGATTAGTCAATTTTATGAGCTCATGTGCATGTTAAGGCACCCCCTCCCACAAAACGTGTTTTTTTTTTCTTTTGCAGAACTGTAAAACCTTCAAGCCTTTAAAGCTCGCTGAACTAAATGTACCTGAATGCAATCGAGAACTTGAGAAAACCATAAATGTCTGCAACAGTAGTAAAGCGATGAGAAAGAAAAAAAAAGCTATCATATATCATGATTAATGCCCCATTCACAGCAGGATGCTTTCACAAGAACATCACCCTCTGTTGTTGCAGTCATGACACAGCAGCAACTAAACCAGCCTCTTCGTGTAGCTGCGTGATTGCTGTGTGATTAATAATCCCAGGTCAGCTGTGATTTCTGCAGTATTTTGAACCTCTCGTAGACCTCCGCCACATCTTTTGTCAGACCAGTGTAAATATTTACTGCTGTGACTGTTTTGCTCTCTGCTGTCACTGTAAATCTGCCCCTCCCCTCTGCCTCTTGACAGACGAGAGTGACCCCCTGACCTGGAGGTGCAAGAGGGAAAGGTTCAAGATGGCATCTGTATGTTGCGTGCACAGCGTGTGCATGTGTGGCTTCCTGAGCCACGAGAGTTATATTCCCCCACTCAGTCATTATGCCAGTGCCTGTCATATCTTTTTACACTAAAAACACCCTAAGAAAACCTCAGACAAGCTCCTCGCACACTCACACGCAAACACACGCCACCCCCTTGTGGTGAGGGAACGGAGAGGGCACGAAGACGACGAGAAGGGGGTCGGTTATGGATGGGATGAGGGGATGTTAAAGTTGTTAGGGGACAGCCGGGGGCTGCCACAATTTGTTGTAATATATTTTCTCCGGAGCCACTTAATGTTCAACTGGCTCTGGGCCTAAGTGCTGCATTTTGGTGCGGTTAGCCCTTTAAAGAGCTGCTGCATTATGGTGGTGAGGAGCAGCATTAACATCCACTGTCCAATATATCTTTTGGCGCTCTGGATCAGGGCCTGATAATAGCATCTGTTAACATGCACTAAGTACCATTATGTAGCACATCACTTCATAAATAATACGATTAGGCGACCTTGGGGCTTTGCGACGAGCCGTGTGTTTAAATGTTCTCATCATTTATTTAGGGAGCGAATTAAAGGAAGCACCACTTCAGAGAAGGAGGACATGGCTGGCATACGAATCTACACAGTGTGTTAGTGCAAACTGACCCAGACAGCACACACACACACACACACACACAGTGAGATTCTGCTGACATCAGCTTAAGGACATCACAGTCAGGGGAACCCAGGCTTTTGATTTGGTCTGATTAAGTATTCATGCAGCAGAGCTGTGAAAGAAAACACTTGCCTCTTTTCCGCTGCCCTGACTCATAATGAAAGGCTACATGCCATAAAAACCCAACTGGCCACCTTCAACAGAACTGCTGCATTTATTTGACAAGGGATCTGGCAACGTACGGCCGCAAATAGAAGGCTCAGATATATAAAAGATATCAAAACTGGAAGACTATCAAAGATAATATTGGGAAGGTAATTCAGCACACACTTGTAGACAATCTGTTCCCAGAGTACTGTCCCCTGACTGCTAAAATGGAACCAAACAAAAAGTCAATACGAGGCGAGGTGCCTTAAGCTCTCCAGGGCTCTCACTAGATATTCTGTGTAAGCCACAGTGGCGTACAAACAAGGCCCACTGAAAGACTTTCCCATGGCAGAACCGTCCACCTTAAAGTTAAGGTCAAAGACAAAGAGGTGTTCAGTGAGGTTGGGATGGGAGGGGGGGCCTTAAGAGGTAGAGAATGTGTTTGCGAGTCCAGGCTGTTCCAATGGATTAACCCCAGACAGATATGGGCCTAACTATCCCATCTGGCGCTCGGTCAAGAAAGATTGGCAATACAATCACTCATTTCAATTTGCCCTGAAACCTTATAGCCTGGCAGGCCCCTGCTCAAATGGTATGCTAATGTGAAAGGTATCTAGGATTCTATCGCCTCTATTCCACAGAGGCCTTTCCCTCCATGCAGCACAGTGCACTTGAACTGCGGCTGGGGCAGGAGCTCCACGGCCTTCGCTGCAATAAGGGCCCGAGCCCCCTTTGCGCTCAAACTAACCACTTTAGCTAAAGTGAGTGTTAATTATGGACAGGCAAAGCAGTCAATAAAAGGTTAATGTAAAAGTCAAAGGATAAATTCCTTTAAGCATTGCATCATTCCACCATCTCTGCGACCAACACACTGCTCACAGGTTTCGTAATCAATACGTTTTACTGTAATGCGCTCCCTATCGATTTCCTCCCCCCCCGCTCCGTGGTCCAAGCTCCATCACTTGGTTAAGGGATGGAGAGGGAGACAGAAAAACGAGTAAATAAAATGATTAACCTCAGTTTCACTTTGTTGTTTCACCCTCAGCGTCTCTCTGAAAAGCTTGTTAGAAGAGTGCAGGGTGGACCAATATCATCACTGCCATCAGATCGCCACCACCCCAATCATCATCAGCCCACTCAATCTCTGGTCGGTGTGTAATTGTGTAGCGGTACATTCAAGAAGGGTCATACATTAAAAGGCCCTCCGCTCTTAACAGGGTGGAAATCCGCCTAATAGACAACATCAGTGCTTCCGACTCCAGCAATTACACTGATAGATACACAATTGTGTCAGGCCAAGTGAAAAAGAACCCAGAGAATGTAGATAGGAGACAACGCTTATTGCATTATTGCTACAGGGGGTCATTTGTAACCACAAGGGACTCCACCACGTGGCTGCTTGTCTCAGGACATCATCCTATAATGTGTCAAATACAGAGTCCAATGTGATCAACTCTTATACGTGAAGTATATTTAACTGACTTATATGCAAAAAAAACAAATAATGTCTAGACGTGCAAAGGATAAAGTATTTAGTATGTGTGAATACAGCTACCAGAGTGTTGTCTATTATACTTTGCATTTAAAAACACAATCAATGGATCATTTTAGCATGGTTATTAAATGTAGATTAATTTCAAAAGTATGCGTCCTTCCCTACCCCGTGAACTGAAGCACACTAAGAGATAAAGCTTCAGCTAAAGTGAACATCAATCAATTGCCCAAGTCATTGTCTGATCTGTATTACATGCCTGTGCTGATCAAGGGAAGTAAAACCCTTCAGATCACCTGCTTCCTCATGCTCTGCCCGCGTTTCATCTGACTCTAGAAACTGTGCAGGTGTGAACTTTTATGGTTTTGGCAGCCTGAGTGTGTGATAGCTGAGAATGCAATCAAACAAGTCATGAAAAAACAGGTATGTCTCTCATAAATCAGTCTGCCCCTGAAGGTAGGGCATGCAATTATGCTCCAAAGAGAGAGAGAGAGAAAAAAGAATGAATTTATTAGCTATGTACTTTCCATCTGTATGTAACACTGTGTGCAGATTTGGTGATTTAGTACTTTTATCTTTGTATCTCATCCAGTTACAATGCATAATGGGTGGAAGAGAGACAAACAGATCACATCTGTCAACATGCTGTGTAAGATATTAGAGAGAAGTTCAGATGGCCGTAACTGTGAGATACCAAACTCTGAATCTCGGCCTAGACAATAAAGGTCCCTTGAGTTCAGAGTCCAAACAGAGCATCAGACCCCAAACTTCTTATACCAATCCCTGCCAAATTAAATGTAGAGCGGTAACCCAGACAGAAGCAAAGAGTAGGCACGGCTGAGCCCTAACCATTTCCTCAGGATCAATCAAAAGCTATTGTGTCTGCAGACAGCTGCTGACTGTACACTTTGTGTGTGAGGTGGGCAACTGTGGCGAGCGAAACAGAGAGGGAGGGGGCATCATCAAATGCATGACATATGTTCCTTTCATTTTGATTCCCTCTAAGGAGCCTTGGCTAATAAAACCAACATCTGATGCACTCTTTTCTTCTTTAATTAATGGTTGCGGTAACCACAAGGAAAAAAAAAATGCATTCGTGAGTTAGGAGACGAAGTGGTTGCTGCTTGGTGTTTTAACACCCCCACCTCTCCGCGCACGTGCCGCTGTGGCTCTGCTCCGGCTGGAAACGATGACTCTGCCAGGGTGCATGTGTACCTGTGGGTGGGGTAGCCCCTTCCTCAGACTCTGTGAGGTCTCCCTTTTACCGGCCGCAGTCTGTATAACTCATTAAACCACATGAAACAAATAAGGCTCATTATAGGCATCGTGAGCCAGTTGGAAGCCCACGACTAGTTTGCATTAGATCCATGTGCGGTAAGTAAGGAGTCTACGGCAGAAACAGAAAGGTTTGACTGTACCTGCAGAGTCTCTGCCTGCTTCACACCCAACGTGTTTGATGTGGCCTGGCTGGCCGCCCTGTCTGGAGCAGGGTGAACCAGATGTAACAGAAAAACACACACAAAGCTAGGTAGGCTCTAAACAGCCTTTATAATTGGAGGCAATAAAACACTATTGCCGTCTTGAAGTGCAAAGGAGGCAAGCCCCTGAACTACAACTACTGCTCTCAAAAACCAGGTGGACGTCTATTAGGTGCTTAACAGTGTAACAAATTACCAAACACCCTGGACTGTTTCTTCTCTTCCCGAGGCGATGGGATGGAATGTGGCCTAATGTCAACACAGGCACAAAATTTATGAGCAGACAACTATTGTTCAAATGCTATCAGGTTCTCATAAAAAAAAAGAGGCAGGAAAAGGACAAATAGACGGGGTCCTCCTGGCCGTTTACTCTTCCGACAAGGGGTGGAGAGACAGATCACCCCCTGAGGCTTCTGGGTCTGTGTGTGTCCATGTGTCTTGATCAGAGGGAGAGTATGTCTCAGTGTGTGTGCATTTTAGAGCTTGTTCGAGGTTGACTAGAAAAGAATGAGAAGGGTTGTGGCTTTTGGCCTTTTGGACACTCGTACCGAGCGGTGGGATTATTCAGCAAAAGCACAAAAATCGAGAGACACTTTGGTCCTTTTCTGGAACGCACCAAGGATAACACTAAACAGCTATGAATGAATAGCTAAACTTGGAAATGACAAAATACCACATTGAAACATTTGTATGTATACAGGCAAAACTAATTAAAGCTGGTTTCGAAGAGACACTGAGGTTTCTCCTTATGACATTTATTTATAAAGCCCTAGGGAGAAAATGGAGCAATAATAAGACTTGATGGTGAGGGTAAAAAGGGTTACGAGCTAGCGAGTGATTGCACTTTTTCACAGCTCAACATCGGAAGGCTGTAAATCTGCTGTTAGTGAATCAAGAAGATGGTTAATGTGGCATTGGGAGCACTAACTCTTACTTTTCCAAGGCGATTGCATGCCGTTGCTGTGAAAACTTGTTTTGTGGGTGATATTGTAAAACGATCATTTTTACCCCTTATCCTTCCCCTTCCTCGCATGTTAGTCCCTTCTGGCCAAGCGTTAACGCCTTGTGGGCATCATCTGAATGCTGCAATAAAGCCGGTGATGGATGAGGCCTCCTTCAACAGCAAGAGAACCAAATGACTGGACAACACATGACCGCAGTCACATGATAAGGTCGATCTAACATGGGCATAATTCCCACCTGTCTTGAAGTGACAATGGCTGGGTCAAGCTAGCTCACCTAATTATAGTCTATTGTAACCTAAATGGACTAGTTACAAGTCATTCCTCTAGCTCCAGGGGATGTGGGGTTAAGTTCTCAAGCCGTTGGAAGATAAAAGGTTTGAACTGTTGCACAACAGGTATTAGGTTTCCAATTTTTGTTTATTAAACTGCTTTACAAGGAACAAGCATGTGAGACAGTACTTTTTCTCAGTTTTCTTAAAACAAAGCACGAGAACAAACAAAGTCTTGAGGAGCAGGACTTTGTCTTTGAATAAACACTTTTATTTGCAATGCATACAAAAAGTGTATTCCTTGTTGACACTGGTTGTTAGGATGAGATCACGTCAGAGGCTTTGCAAATGTATGACAGTGATCACACCCCGCTGAAACGCTCATAAATTATCAGCCTCGTAAATTGGGGTGGGTATAGGCGGAGGCTATATTATGATCATCAAAACATTCTTGTAAAATTTTAAACAAAAAGCAGAACACTTTGTACAAACATTAATCACTCAGATGTTATTATTTAATGAGGAAATTATAATAGCTCAATTAAAAAGTAAAAATGTGACGGAAACTGTTCCGTTTTCTCAGAACAGCATGTTGGTTAAAGTTCATTCACATTTTTTGCAATTGCCAAACAAAGGAGTGGTGCACGGTAGGCCACATTCACATGCTCGCATCTGCAAAAAGTCAACAGCAAAAACTATTTACACTTTCTGTTTACTCAACAGGACGTATTTCCACAGCTGCTTTTCTCACTCGGTAAACCAACAAGAAAAAAAAAGTCACAAATTCAGCCAAGCATAGCTCGGTGTGTGAGTGTGGGTATTCAAGCATACCCACGCCGTACGTCCGTGCCAGAGGAGCGCTTTCTGCCAGGTGTTTGAACTTCTGCATCACCTGGTACTCCTGCTGTGAGAACACAAGTTTTGTTTCACCCTATTAAGTAAATAGTGCAATCAAAGGGCCTCTGCATTAAGAAGAAAACGTTGTGAACACCCAGCAATTTGTTTAGAAGAGCAGCCAGGTTAGGCCTCGAGGCACTGCACTGAACACTAGGGCGATCGCAGTCAGCCAAGGAATGCACAACGATAAGTGAGAATACAAGTGCCTGTCTTTCAAGATGAGTTAGTCTGTGGGTTTTATTAGTTGTTGTAAATGTCATAATCCATGGTAGAGGTGTAAAAAGCTGGACAAAAGGAACTTTATTAACACTAAACAAGACAAGACTGACAGCTATGCAGAGCAAGACAAAACAGGGAGAGTATTCAAACAAGTAATGCCGTAACAAAACTTGACTTGGCATAGCAATGTTTTGACATACAGCATAGAAACTAGGAGAGACAATCGGGCAAAGAACAGAAAAACTCCATAACACAAGACAGGTGTGGTGAGTAGCAAACTGAATCCAGGTTGGTGGCAAGAGCAGAAAGAATGACTGAGAAAAGAAATACTGGAAATAAAACCTGAAAAAAGTTAAATGCAGAAGTTATCTCAACAACAAGATAACAGATAAATCCCTCAATGAAACATTCTAAGTCCTGAAATAGAAGCTGTTTATTTGACCAATAGGAATAGTATTCTGCTTTTAGTGGACATGACATAATGCACTAGCCGTAACGTTAGCATGAGAATCATGTTTCACTGAACCCAACTTGTTCTTGTTTTTTTGTCATACACATGCGGATGTGATGGCTGGCAACAAAACAAAACAAAACAACAAAAGTCAAAGTTGGTTACACAAGCTAAACTCGTTTACCGCAAAGATAACAATAAGACAAAAGCTACAAGCATAATAAAAACAGCGGATTACAAGTGAAGCGGTACTCTTTATTAGTTTCCTTTCTGAATGGTTTTTCTTTCCACCAACATCCTCGCTCTGCTGTACCTATCCCGGGGAGGATGCTTCTCACTAAAGTCTCTGCAGTTACAGCTGATCCAGGGTCAGCTGTGGGGAGTAAGAGAGGGATAACCTCTCTCTGAGCCCCACATAAAACCCAGATGGCTGTGTGGAAGCTCTGATCCAAAAACTAGCTTACAACTCAATCACTGTGGTTGCATCTCCGAGTCCACAGTTTAACCCCCTCTGATGTCAGCCAAGGTCACAGATGCACACTTGAGAGGCAGAAAGAGCCAGGAGTGAAGTGCTGCCAGAGCCGAAGGAATTAGATCGGGGCTGAGTGGCCCTCATCTGGCTAAGCCTGGTAAGTAGCAAGACTAACAGGCTGAGGCACGGCGGGTTGGGTTCACAGGCACACACACATACACCCATGACTCCAAACTTGCGTGCAAATGGACACAGACATAAACATGGTGGGAAACACACACTGACACAACAACACACACAACCACGGAAGGACTCCGAGGGCTACAGATGGTGTGCCCTGGGCCTGGTAACTGGGGCTCTGATTGAGCTAGTTTTAGATCCAATGTGGAAGCTGCCACTATGCACAGGGCTCAGGGGTTGAGGAGGAAGACAAAGAAGAGCGGAAGGAGCTCATGAGGAAACGAGAACAAGAGGTGGAGTCTGACTTCTTCCCCCCACATGTGGGATTCTAACATTTTTAGTACAACACCAACATGTCATTGTCCATTTGTCCCCTTGCCCTGTTGCCCATGTGCTACCTCTGTGTCTCAACCTAATGCCTACTGGTGCAAACACACAACACGAATACACACACACACACACACACACTGGGAGCCAGCGGCCACTTCAGCCATAATTCCGCCTGACTTCCGCTGTCTGACTGGCAGGAGACAGGGAGGGTGAGGACAACAAGCTGTGAATACGGGAAGAGACAGAAAATCATTGAGAACCTTGCCTTTATGAATCTTTGATGAGAGAGAGAGTGGGGGCTTTGCCTCTGGTTAAATCAGAGCATAGCGTGTGTAGTGTATGTATGACTGCCAACAGAGGTTGAGATAAACAGGGCCTGGACCAGGCCCAGACAACTGTAAACCCTGCAGTTGGGAACATTTGTCCCCGCAATTAGTCCCTGTCCTCCCCGTTCATGTTACAGGTAAGTGGCGTTGGTAGCCAGAAAACCAGCTACAGCTGGGAGTGTCTTCGATGAGATGGACTTTTCCCGCATCACATTTATCTGGCATTATCTTGCTCAGTGTGTAAATATATTAACAGAGGGTGTCTGCAGGTTCAAGGAAGCCAAATTTAAGACTTTTTAAGACCTGTTTTAAGGCAGTGTTGATCAAATTTAAGACCTTACATTCATGGAATGGGAAAGGGGATGTGACCACCTTACAAATAGTTCTGACTAAACCTTTATTGGAAGTGAAAGTGCAATAAAATAACAAACACCAAGATAATTGACCTGCATTATATCTTACGGAAGTGTATTGCATTCACCTGAAAATAATTTTTAAAAGCTCCTTTTTACTGAATTAACGAGATAATGACAGCCTTAAGTGACCTAGACCCTTGTGGTCTGGTGTACTGCTGAGTTTCAGATCTTCGTAACCCAGAAGTCATAGGGGGCCCTAGAAATTTAAGACCTTTGGACACTGACTTTAAGGATTATTTATCATTTTTAATTATATTTAAGGCCTTAATTTTGGGAATGCAAATTTATGACCTTTTAAGGCTTTTTAAGGACCCGCAGATACCCTGCAACAAACAGTTCAGGAAACAATTAATGCGAGTTTGTTCATAACTTAATAACATCTGCCAGCGTGCGTAGTTTCACTAGTATTAACCTGCAGTCATGAGTCACGAAACCTTGTTGTTTTTTCAGTCGTGTAATTGTGTTTATTTTTATGCTTAGTCACTGAGTACTTAACATACAGTACTTCATATTTTGACTCTTAATGAAAAATAATTATCAGTAATTTTTGCGGGATGAGTCGTCATCTGAGAAATGTCGATAATCCAGATTCAAGCTTGCGTCAATGGCCAAACTTGTGATGTGCTTCTGTGAAATGTTTGTTTAGATGTAGTTTACTGTTGCCTCGCAGCAAGGAGGTCGTGGGTTCGCGTCCCGGCTCTGCAGCCTCTCTGCGTGGAGTTTGCATGTTCTCCCCATGCATGCGTGGGTTTTCTCCGGGTACTCCGGTTTCCTCCCACGGACCAAAAACATGACTGTCAGGCTGATTGGGCTGGTGCATTGTCCTTAGGTGTGAGTGGGTGTGTGGCTGCTTGTCTTGTTCGTCTCTGTGTGGTCCTGCGATGGACTGGCGACCCGTCCAAGGTGTCCCCCGCCTCTCGCCCCTTGAGCGCTGGAGATAGGCACCAGCTCCCCTCGCGACCCTCTGTGGAGGATGAAGCGGTTACAGAAAATGGATGCATAGATGGATAGATGTAGTTTTTTTTCTTTTAAAGGAAACCATAGATAAAAAATTTACTTTTTTAATTCTACAAACTGAAAGTAGATAGAATCTGGAAATTGGAGTGGTCAGGTTTGACATTTGCTTGAATTGATTTCAACTTGACAAACAGCAGCCATCTTCATTTAAGATTGCGGTAACTTGAATGTTTAGATCATTTTGCCAACTATCCATCACACATACTGAGAAAATATACTGTGCATAACCATCAAAAGATCACAAATTCAAGAATATGACCATATGAAATCTTTCAAATCTTTGAAAGTGCCTTACCCTGCCAGGTAAAGGCATCAGGCAGACATCAACTTGAAAAGCTTTTTTTAAATTGATAATATTATTGGTAATAACCCCTAATTCCCATTTGTCAGATAACCA
The DNA here is from genome assembly GCA_006937965.1 of Callopanchax toddi. Taxonomy (NCBI): domain Eukaryota; kingdom Metazoa; phylum Chordata; class Actinopteri; order Cyprinodontiformes; family Nothobranchiidae; genus Callopanchax; species Callopanchax toddi. The sequence continues at coordinate 2,188,613 of SSNR01000042.1, read as the reverse complement.
GTTTGACACACACTAACAGGTCTGGCTCACTGCCACGGTAAATACCATTCAGCTATAAGCAAGAAGAAAACAAAGAACATGACGAGCTGGTATTATCCCATCTGACAACTGCAGTTTTCTGATTAACAATGATAAATCATGTTGCAATGTCTGGTAAGAACATCCCCATTTGCAATCCTATGCGTGGGAAGTTATTTTACACCCAAACCCTTGCGGTGTTCCTTTTCTTCTTTGTTTATTGTTTTACCTTCGCACCTGTTCAGACTTCGGACAGATGAAACGCCGATGGTGACTCAGAGGAGGTTGTTTTAATTAAAAATACAAGACAAGTTACAACAACAATCCCTCACATCTCAGAAACAGCTTTTTAATTGATGTCAAGCAGGTGCCAATTTTCTTCTCAACATGAGTTAGGTTATGTTACGAAACAAGCAGTGCAGCATAGTAGCTTTATCTCATCTGCCACCTGCGACAGCTCAGAATTCAGAGTCCTCCAGGAAGCTCGGCTCATGTTAATGTGTCACCGATGAAACCTTTTGAAGGCTCGATTCATCCATCTGTCAGCCAGAACTGAGGTACTGCCGACTGACTTCCGATCACACATGGGCTTGGCGACGAGATGAACTGTCTTAAGCTGATCAAGAGTTGCCTTGGCTTCCATCTACATCTGTCAGGTTCAAAATTTATACTTCACTGCACATGTTAATCCCACACAGCAAACCACAGGCACAGTTTCAAACTGCTGTTTGGACTAATCTACTTTGAGAAAGAATTACTGGAGAACTTCGACTTCCTGGGATCCTGAGATGGAGACAGATGATTGACTGACAAAGTACATTTTCTCACAGCTTCTGGACCTGACATGCACGAGAACCCACAACTTCCTGTAGCCTGCGGAGAAGACAAAGGAGACGGTATGCTAAGTCTGGGTTGGGTCATTTATGGAGGGCGCCATGATGGTTCACACATGCTTTGGATGCTGCAGGAATAGTATGGCTGGGAAAAAGTGATGTCACCTGACATCAAATAGAAGCACTGTCCAGTGTTTGTATGCAGGGAAAAAGAGGTGAAAAGAGCAGTACTTAGCAAAGCAGCTAACTTGTGGTCTTATCTGCTGGACAAATCAATAGCGGTGTCTGAAAGCAGAGCATAGTGTGCTGGGAGGGCGCTGGAGGGGCTACCCCTGGCCTGCTGCCCCCCAGGCCCCTCCTGGGGGGGTACCTGTCTGTCTCTTCAACCTCCATCTCTTCTGCTTCATTGCTCACATCCTGCAACTACTTGCTCACACAAAAGGACATACATGCAACAAGCCTGGACAGAGTTGGAAACAAGCATCTAGTGAGATCCGCTACAAGGAATCTGCATTGTCTAAAATATTACAATGCAAGTGCAGACCAGCGTAAAGTATGAAGGAGCACTTACTGTCAAATTCAGATGTGTGCATGCGCATATACACTAAAACACACGAGATACATGTGCACACCTTATTTTTTCCCCTGACACCCCAAGGTACATGGACCAAATCTGGATGAAAAACAAATGGCATCCCCTTTGCTGTGGTCTTTTACACAAAAGAGCAGAGGAAGTAGTACTTTATGCATAACAGAACACCTCCCCTCCTGCCTAACTAAAAAAACCCAAGAGAAAAGTCCAGCCCTGAGTAAAAGTAAAACTCTCTCAAAAAAACTGCGACCTTTCCTCTCATCTCCCCTCTACTTTCTGCTGTCTACTTACTTTCAATCACAGTTAACATCACAGAACAAGCAGTGGAGGGATGGGAGGAGGTGAAACACAAGCCTGCTGCACAATGCACTTGTCTGGCAGCTGCTTGGTCTGACATTTGAGGCCATAGGGACCTTGTTGAAAGAGCAGATGCTCACTGATGTACAGGAGCAGAAACATGGCAACTACACAAGTGGCTGAAGACAAAAAAAAAAATCTGCACAAACATATGATAGAAATGAACAAGGGGGAAACTGAAAAAAAACATGCACGAAATGTGTCTGAGTGTGGAAACGTGAGTGGACAGGGTCATTTTGTATGCAGAAGGACACAATGGATGGAAACAGCGCAGCAGACATGAAAGTAGCTAATCTTAAAAGTAGTAAAATATAATGACAATTTAAAAATCTGTTAATTTTAAATTGACCTATTTGTTTACAAAAAACGCAGACCACTGTACGATCCGAACAGGGCAATTAGTTGTCCAACACTTTAGACATGTAGAAGAACACAAAGAAAGAAAACCATAAAGAGAAGAAATAGATTAAATGAAATAAAACAGGGCTGTAAAATACGGGCACATAAGGAGTTTGGGAAAGATGTAAGGAGAGCAAATTGAAACAAAAGAGAGAAACACACGACAGAATGCAAAGTGAGAGGTTCAGAGCAGGGAGCATTATGGTGCATCTCCGGCGTAGAGAAATTAGTTTCCGCAGAGATCCGCAGGCAGCGATATGGAAATGGGTTGCTGGAAGCTTCTTTGGCTGACTGTAAACAGGATCTTGGTAAGGCATATAGCCTCTGGTGAGGCCCACAGAGACTGGCATCATTACGGAGCTGGGCTGAACTGCAATACTCCCACGGTCCCTTCTTCTATCTATCTGGATGCGTTGCTCCAACCTGCCCAAACTCTACTCGTGGGTAATTTATGAAGTAGGGCGGGGGCGATTGCGGAAGCAATACGCACACATCCTGACACCGAATACATGACATGTTCCACATGTCTTCCCACTAAACTACAAAGAGCCCTTTTGTCTTTATGAAAAAGAAAAGAAAAAAAAACTGCTAAGAAGTAGTTTAGTGTTTGCATCACTTTGTGAGCTACTTTTAAACCACAACCCAGGTTGCGTGTTTGACTCACTGCGCTAGTAAATAGCTTAATCTATAATTAAGTATTTGACATTCTCTTACTGGCAGTAAATGTTTACTTCTTTATGGTAACTGGTGCAACCACTCTCTTTTCGCTTCCTAACAGCTGTGGTTGACACCAGTGAGCCTGTGCTATCTTTGTCATGCTGCAATACAAAGTGTGTTGGCATAAAACAAGGTCTTACACAAAAGTAAACAACTTCATCTTCTGTCTGAAATCTGTGTCACTGTAATTGTGCAAAGCTGCCCATCGAGCATCTCCTAATTAATGAGGACGAGAGACATAGAGAGAGCCAAAGGGAGAAAAACTCTCTCTTCTGCAGCTCTCCTTCAAACACGCACTTCCTACAGGACCCCATTGTTTGGACTGAGGCATCATGGGTAGCCTTGTTTACAGATTTTAATTGCTCTGGTGATCTGTGGATAAAACACCTTGTTGTAATCACCCCACAATAGAATTGTTTCTCTTTCTGACAATTGTAATAAAATGTTCTACAGCGATGGGAAAACAAAGAAGGGCAGAGACAGACGGCGGATAATGTAAAGGGAAACCAGCAACGGAGAAAAAAAGAAATTAGGCGTAAATATTTTGGATGCAAATTTTGCCAGGGAGAGGAACTAATCCGAGCAGGCGGGAAGCAGGGATGAGGATGGAACTGTTGTCCAAGGAAATGATTGCTCTCACACCTCAAAGTGACAACCGTGAGAAGCTCACCATTCCTGGACCTCCGAAGCGGAACCGCAGAGGAGACATCCACCGCAACCATCACACAAACACACACCTATAAAAACAGACTGGGAATGAGGAGGTAGGTCACCTACTAGAAGAGATTAGTGTCACCAGGCGGAGGTACGAACATGGGACTGTCAACCGCAGCTGTCCTTGATCTCAGAGGAACTTGCACATTGAGCTCTTCTGTACTCTTTCAGAAAAATAGTGAGGCACTTAATGTTGAGGCAACAGAAGTCCTATGGAATTGGAACAAAGTTCTGCAAGAGTGAAGTATCTAAAAAACTACATTTACAAATATTGTACTTTTGTAAAATGTAATCCACCGTGACGTTTTTCCAAACCACAAAGCTAACCTGTTCTGTGAAAAGTGAGTCAAACTCTGTCCTATTATTATGCCTGCTGATAAAGGTAATACAAACACCCCGTGCATCAAAGGTCCATGAAAAATTAAACAGCCAATCAGCTGGCAATTATTCTCTTTAATCTCCCGAAGGCAGCCAATAGCAATGTGCCTCCGGTGGTGGTGGCCTGGAAGGTATTCGCGCCTTCAGTTCTGCACATTTTTCAAACCTAACACTTACTTTGCATTATGCTCAGCTCAGTATAAAATAAAGTGCAAGGAAACTTCTGAAACTGTTGAACTTTTCTCTATTTGTGCACCATCTTGGGTATTGATACTATTAAAACCAGATCAGTCAATTCCCCTTTATTTCCCCTCAACTATAGATTGCCTAAAGACACCTAAAGTGGACATGAGGACACACTGTTTATGTTCCAAAGGAGCTGATTGATTGTTCATTTAAAGCCACAGGATGAGGCACTGTGGTCTTTCGAGAGGAAAACATGTAGATTTTGATTAAAGCTAAAGACTTTTAAACATGCACACTTATTATTCGCTTGTCACTGTTGGAATTACAAAGTACTTACAGATTAAAAAGCTTTGCATCAATTTAGATGCAACAGGAATGCAGGAATCTGAAAAATCTTGAGGACTGAAGCTGCAAGAATTCATGCTGTATTTACACGAATATAAAACGCCTCTTTAAGCATTTTGTTTTGTTACCTGTACTAAACCTATAGGTTTGACTCCTGTCACTTGTGCACACACCAACTCCCTCCCTTCTGCGATCGATGCATGTGTGAAGCTGCTCGATGCCAACGATTCTCCCTTGATCTTAATTAGAGAAACACATCAGATACAAACGACATCTCAAATCAATCGACAACTACACTGTGAGGGGACTGGGGTCGTGGAGAGAGACAGCCTTCTGTCAATTCTTTCACAAAACCAGTTTGAAAATCTGCATCCATAATTTGAGCTGAACAGCTCTGAGGACTCATTAAATGCAGCCCGCCAATGTTCCTCTCTGGGTTGCAAATTAGTCAGCAACTCGCACAACATAATTACTAAACAGAGTTCCTAGACGCGCTGATGAAATATAGATGTAGAGAGGTTCCACCCCAACTTCTTCCCTTTACTCTTAGTCTCCATTTTCCACTCCATCTCTTCCCTACTCTGCGATAGCAGATGGACGGTGGCGTAAATGCACAAACAGGCTGACAGGCTGCTTAGCCGCATGGCTGAGTGTATAACTAGCAGCATTAGTGAACACCTACACCCAAAGAGCCCATCAAAGACGAGAATATTCGGCGTGGCATCGAGAGAAGCTCACGCACAGAACAGAGACACGCACAGAAACACACCTGTGGGCCAAACACTGGCTCGTTTTAGCAACATACGTGCACATTAATGTTCTTGGATACATAAACAAGCATGTTCACACACACCTACACGCTGCAACACACACAAACACAAATACCACTGAGCGAGTCAATAGTGCTGATTTTCCTTGTCAGCTCCTCGACAGGCTCTGGTTTAAAGAGACATCAATCTGTGATGTCAGCACTTACCTAATGAACCCTCGCAGATCGATGGAGGCACTGGTCTGCTACACAGTCTGCCTTTGCTGCCTGCCTTGTTTTTTTTTTAAATTCTTACTCTGACTACAAGCTAAACCCCACCACAACGTGTCCAGGTGTGTGTCTTCACATGTGCATTCAGCTGCACAGCTTCAAAAATAAAACTGCACAAATGGAACATTTTATTTCCTACATGTGTGTGAATGTGAGTTTTTTTGGAAACGTGTCAACTCCAATGCACCAGTCGATATACAAGCATTTGTGCACAAATATGTGTGTTGGCATCCTACTGCAATAAGACCTTTGCAATAGTGTGATCATTTGCATGCTCCCTCTACACTCCCAGTGTGAATTTCTGTCACACGTGTTCTGTTATTAATGTGTGTTCCCCTGTTCTTGAAAGGGCAAATGTGTAGAGAAATACTGCATAAATATTGTTGTGAGAACAAGTGGTTTTCTGTGTTCACGTTGCACTTTTAGTAAATCACTTTTTTGCAATCTTTGCGTCTTTACTGAAGAGAGAAATAAAGGCCTAAATGTGTAGCTATATGTACGGCGAAGATGTCTAATGTAAACAAATCGAGCGGATTGTGAAAACACTTGCAATCATTGTCTGGGAAAGGTCAGGCTAATGCAATAGCTCCTGGCCACCTCTGGAGCTATAAACCCGCACTGATGTTCCTTCTTCCCTCCTAAAAGGCGATTGGTTTATAGGCTGGCTGGCGATGAGAATTGCCCTGGTGGAGGCAGCAGTGTGAGATGCTGCACAATTAGATTAGTTCCATTTCCTTTGATCGCCCTCACCCTGTCCCATCTTGCATGTGACACTTCAAATGCAGGAGCCTTCCTGTGCCACCTAATTGACCAGAATAAACATATTATATTGTGATAAGTGTTGCGATTGTAACAAATTGCACTGCGTGACTGACACAAATCACGGCATTAGCTTTGCCTCTCTTATCGGCGGCCTCCTCGTGCCTTTTCAATAAACAATCTAGTCGACGTTAAAAAGGAAGAAAGGCGCAGCAAGGAAGAGAGGGGATAGAGGAGAGGGAGGGATTGATGACGGGTGAGGCGAATGGGAGCGCTGCGGCCATGATCTAACGTTTACCCACTTAACCATTCAAAAAGTCATCTTCTTCCATCAGCGCCTCACTCAGCTCTGCATGAGAAACATTATCTTTCCACGGGAGCTATCATTCACAGATGGCTTCCTCTTCTCAGCAGCCTGCCATCATGCATTTCCAACACTGGGTGTTGCATGTGTGTTTGTTTGTGTGTGTGTTTTTAACCGTACGTACGTTCGCTGCTATAAAGTAAATTTGAATGAGAAGAGAAGAAAACAAGCGGATGTTTTTGTGTTTAAGTGTGCAGCTGTGTGTGTAAGAGGTTTGAAAAGTAGAGGGAAAGAAGCCGACGGAGGCATGGGAGGGGAAGGATGTGAGCGAGGCTGACGTGTTAATCAGGGAATCAGCGTCCATCCACTAATGTCTGCCAGTGTAAATAAGGCCCTCATCTCCTGCCGTCACATACGCTGGCTTTCCAGACCATTAGGCCCGAGCTGGCTGGCTGAGGCGGCCCACTGCTCGCAGGAGACTCATTTACGTGTCTATAGGCATCTGTGGCTGGTGATAGGGAGCCCACGTGAAATTAATGGGACTATGGTGCTGCCAGCCAGCCAGGCAGCTCTCCTGTGCCCACACACACACACACTATACACACACCAATCACAAGTGTGTACGCTTGAATGCATGAGCCCCCACACAGACACGTGCATGTACACACACAGGCATAGACCTGCACACATGCAATGTTTTTTTTAATGCATGCTGGATAAACTAACCTTTGCAGTAAAGATTTTGCAGCTTTATTAGTTTAGGAAATGGCTGTAATTAAGGATAATTCATAATGGCTGCTTCTCTCCTCTCTACGGTATTAAAAAGGGGGCTGGACTAATTTAACCTGCTTGCATTTGTGCACCAAGGCAGTAAAATGTGCGGCGTGAGGGATTACACAGGCACCAATATACTCCGTGGTCAACAGGCCAGATGAAGGTTATTACCAAAAAGTCTTTACACATCCTTTATAAAATTCAGCATTTCATAAAAGTGCAGTTTCCAAACTTTACATCACGAAGGGGGAAAAATATAGTTCTGAAAACAAAGAGCAAAGGAGACAGTTTCACAAAACAAAAATCTTTTAGGGGTTGATTTAAATGTGGCTGACAGAATGTGACAAAATTTAAACCTGCAAAGTGATGTTTGATTCATTACAAATAGGCAAAAACAGTGAGCATAAAGTACATTTGTTTTCAATTAACAAAATAGAGAGCAGACATTTTGCAATGATGAGTGACGGGAAAGATTTTGCAATAAGAAAAAATTTAAAAATGTCAACAAAGTGAGGGAAAAAAGACGTGGTTGGACACGTCTGAGTTCCAGAGTGGAGGTGTCTGTCTGGGATAAGCTAACCTCCCCCCCCCCCCCCACAGGGGTGAGACATGAAACTAGAGGATGGGATCGATACCTCCACAGATCCTGCCAGCTCCTCTCCATCACAACCACTGATGAATAATAGAGGACAGCCTCAACCTCCTAAAGATTCATGCTGTCACTGAGTGTCCACACAGAGGTTTCAACAAAGAGACAGAGGCTAGGTAGATATCATAGGAGTTATGTCCAGTGGGTGAAGACCAAAAAACAGAAGAAATATATGACATCTAATAACTTTAAAGACTAAAATAACTCAAATTAGTTTCCCTAAACACTAAAACTCATAAAAATCACGAGACTCTTTTTGATTTAAAAATGCATTTGTTTCCTTTTGACCTCAAAGCTTTCAGCGCCACTGATCGTGAGCTTTTAAGTTAGAAAAAGTAGCGTAGCAGCTTAAAGCTACACGCAATCAATGATGGGAGCAGCAACCTGTCCAAAATGTGATTTCCACACTGTCCGCCGCATCTTTCTCACGTTATCGATTCCCTTCGCTTGTAACATTTTCTGTTAATTCTGTTCACCCACACAAAATCTATATGTGTGCATTTCAAAGCAGGCATCTGAGTGGAGCAGAGGCTGCCTCAGCTCTGCAGGCAAGACAATCACTGTCAATCTACCTAATGACCAAGTGTCTGCTGATGCATGCTACTGAAGTGGGGAGGGTCCCAGGGTGCAACATGAAGCAGAATGGAGAGCATCCCATATTTCTTCCAAGTGTTGAAAGGCCATGTAACCCCCCCCCCCCATTGCTGGAACTTTCCCAATGTTCTCTTTCCCTCTGTAACTTTAGTTCGATCAAAGAGAATCGGGCACTTAAATAGAAGAAATATGGATCAACTAGGGTTGGGGTAAGTTACACACTGTTAAGGATGCAAAGGGAAAGCGGAGTTCTAGATTATTCTGTCAGAGGCTGTTTCCTTTGCTAATGAAAGAGTGTTTTAACAATGAATGGCACAAGAAAAAAGCTCAGTTTGGTGAGGAAAGAGCAAAGGCTGAGTGGAAACCAAAAAGTTGTTTCTGATGTTAGTGCTGTGAAACCCTCCTCGTTGCCGTGAGCCGTATCTCACTCTGTCCGCTACGTCGGCCTAAAGACGTAGGAGATCGAATCAAACGTAATGGTTGGCCGGCTGTTTCAACAGCAAAATAAATGACAAGGCAGGAGCTGGTGAAAAGAGTACGAGGGCGGCCCAAAGGTGTGACCCCGCTGATGAGATGAGAGGCAGTCCAGATCTGCCAGACACACTATTAGAATCACAGACGGGGATGGGACGGTGAGAGCACGGTGTCACTTTATCAAATTCTTCCCTGGCACATGGTAACAGAGGTCAGGGGAAGAGAAGCATGGGGGCAGAGTGTAAAGCTGAGTGAAAACACAGCGCCGCTCTAATACCTTTCATAAAGAGAAAAGCCTCCTCATCCGCCAGCCATGATTAAATATCACCTGAGTGCTGAGAATCTAACCCCCACTACCCTGCCCAGGTCTAAGTCTGTGTGAGTACGTGCGTGTTCATGTGTACACTATCGGGGTGAGGAGGGTAAAAGCAATTTGGGGAGATCTTGTTGGGTGAGTGGAGTGTATGTTTTTGTGGCATCAACGGGCGAGCAGAGGGAAGAGAGGATGCTTGATGTGCTCATCCCGCCCTTTGGCTCTCTGACACCCACACAGATAATGCTCAGCGTGTTCTGGACTCCTGAAATTAATGCTGTCATTAGCAGATGGAGACAAAGTGAGAAGATATAACTTCACAAGAAGAAAAGTCAACACGGCTCTGTGAGGTCATTAAGAAATAACGGCATTAAATAGGTAGAGATTATAGACAATAGGCTGGCACCAGGTTTTTTTTTGGCAACAAGCAAATTACTATCTGAAATCTTTATATAAAAACAGATCTAGCTTGTTGTGTTTATTTCTTAACTTAACAACAATGTTTGCAAACCATATTCTAATTTTTCATGTAACTTAAATTTTTATTTATAAATGTGTGTAAGAGATTGCATATCATCACTGTCAAGATAAAACCTTGTATCTTCAAAAAGGGAACTTTTCAGGAAATGATAAAAAACTTGTTTGTTTTACTAATAATAAACCCTGTGTTGTCACAATTCTGCGAGATCTTTTTGACATAAAAAGTCATCCAAAAAAACCACCAATAAATGTAAAAGATAACCAATAGAGCTGACTTATATAGAAACATGAAACTGATGAAAAATGAAGACATAAGGTTGCAGGTCAACAGTGAAAAATCATTTGCAAATCTATGGAAAGCAATGCTTGTTCTGATTCCTGTGACAAAAAATATTATATTAGTATAATTATTGATGATTATTGATGATATTATTTATTCAAAGAACCCTTCTTGACAGCTTGTAACAACTCTGTCGATTGATTCCATGTGTGTCCTTATTTAATCAACTTCATGGTGAGTCGCTTTCTTTGTTTCTTTTGTTTATACTAAAGATGCAGCACTACTTTCTGCCGCCGATGAGCTAATGGCTAACGGAGCTGGGTTTTAATTTAAAAACACTAAGCAATAAGTTAAGTGAACCGTCAGCTTAAACCAGTGTAGTAACCTCCTGCTCACTTCCAAACATTTGATCAGCACTCCCCCATACACACCCGCCGTCTTTACAAGATAAGCGCGTCACATGGAAATGCGAGGGGCGTTTACTGACCGTAGGACGCGCGACTCTCACAGTAATCCTCGGTTACATATGATTAAATTATTAAACACTCAAAAGTATCGAAAATTTGTAACATTAATGATTCGTAGGTACCAGGAATTTGTTCAAATGTCAACGGTCTCCATCCGGGGATTGGGGGGTGCGCGAACACGGCTGGGACATAGAAAGGGGGGGCGCGGCAAAAAAAGTTTGGGAACCACTGCATTAGAGTATCGTTTTCAACTGGCTGAGACATCAGACTGTGATAGACCTCATTTTATTTTCCAACTAGGAAATCACAACTAAGGTCATCTATAGAGTCATCAGCTATTATCAGTCATAAAGGCATCAGTATACGAAAAATACATATATTTACCATCTATCTTTTACCTAAACATCATTATTATTATTATTATTATTATTATTATTATGGGGAAAAAAGATCATTTTAAATATCAGAAAAGGTGAAAATCAAGAATTTACCAAATCAGTTATTTACAGACTTGTTTCAATTGACGTGTTTAAATTGATTTTTTTGGATATAAATTATAAACATTTCAATGTAATTTAATATTAGTGTAGTAACAGCTGGAATGATTAAAATGCCAAAAAATGATGCCAAATGAAAATTGCTGAAAAATCATTTTAAAACCAAACATATAACTTGTTAAAAGATAGACTTTGAGATCAAAGCTGCTCATCTCAATAAAACACAACTCTGAGAAACAGACTGATAAAATTAGTGAATTTCACAACTGTGACTGACTAAAACACGGTCTGACAGATGTTGAGAATTTAAAATAAGCACAAATACAAATAAAATACAGATTAGGCCGATTTACACAATTTGGTTTAGAGCTATAAACAAACAAATAATCCAGTATAATGTCTGTTTAAGCTAAAGGTTCTAATAAACAAATAAAATCTGTATTGGTCAATAAAATTCAAATAAATGCTATCAGTGTCAGCTAGGATTGTTCTTGTTCTTCCTGGTAAAGCGGCAAAACCTGATTATTTAGAATAAATAATAAAACAATCTTTGCAAATTATTAGTTTGTGTCTTACCTTATATGAACTAACTCTTCAATGAAGTAAAACATCTAAACATAAAGTAAGCGTTTCTTGAACTACATATTACAGCAAACCAAGCAAGGTCAAACCGAAGCAGAAAAGTGGGTTTGAAACCAACATTTCATAAGAACAAGTACATTTTTATCACCAAAGTCAACATGTACACTCATTTGAACCTTTCTCCTGAATACCAGCTGACATCTGACATCACCAATGAAATATAGGTTGTTTGTTTGAGGCAGGTAAGTGAACAAGTAGAGATTTTCTCTAAGTTTCAAGAGAAGGGCTTGAAATTTCAAAAACAGGAAGACAACACTATCAAATGAGATGAGCCAATATATCCTATAACCTTATTTTATATATGCCTATGTGGTCCTCGGAGATAGAGAAAAATTGGGCCATCAGTGTCACTCAGAGCCCCACTGTGGAGCCTTGTTTTCTTGATCTAATAGAAGGTAATGATCCAGAGAGCAGGGCTAGGCTTCCTCTAGCATAGAGCAGGCCTCCGGGGGCTACTCCACCCCTGACAGTGGCACTGGTCGTGGCAGTGCAATAAGAATAAACACATGCAGGCAGAGAGTCTATTTGGCTGAGAGTGATGGCTAGCTTGTTGCTTATCCCAGGCCAATAAATCTCCATACAGGGCCACGAGATGAGCGCCGCTTATCTCATCAGCCCCGAGACGACCGAGTGCCACCGCTTACACCCCTGATTTATCATGAACAGGAGAGGGGAGAAGTTCTTCACCAGAGTGAAGCTGAAATAGAGGGGAGCAGAATAAAGATGGAGGGTGGGAGAAAATGAAATAAAAAAGGGGGGAGGGAGTAAAAGACATATTGAAAAGCAGAGGGCACGGGCAAATAATGCAGAAATATAGCAAGCAAACAGAAAGGTTTTCAAGGGAAAACATAGAGGCTTTGGCGTGAGGCAACGCAATCACCTAAAAATAAAAAAAAACTCACAAGCCTGAAGGGAGGAGAGAAAAGCTTGGGGGTAAATGTCACCATCTCCGTGTCAGGGAGCGGTGGTGAGGGGAATTGCATTTGACGGCTAGATTTTGTGGGATTCAGCAGATTTTTAGAGAATACAGACAGGAAGTGTGGGTCACTGTAGTCAAGGGGGACCAAATGGACTCCGTCTCGTAGTGAAACATGCCCTTTTCTGGACCGACACTGGTAAAACATATTCTGTGCTCTCCAGGGCTGATCTTAATAAAACCATTCATTTAAAATACCTGAATAACCCATAATAACCATCTGAAAAGCTGCATGATGCAGACTTTAGTTTGAACTTTTGAAATGACTGACACCACATTAAGCCATCTTTCAACAAATGGGAGTTTTAGAGTCGCAGCCCCAGTGTTTTCTCACAGCTTCAACAAACACAAAGACAAAACTTCTTAGCTAGAAATAACTCTGTGCCCCCATCTGCCCATCAGCTCCCAAATGTGACAAATTGTTTGGCCCGGTAACACCAGCAGATGAACCCAATGAGAAGTTGTGTGACAGAGCTGAAGGCCAGAGGCTGAGAAGAGAGCTTGTGTCGGCAGCAGAAGTTGGCAGCGCTGGTGGGGCTGTTGGTTTAGGGGGAAGAGGATGGCGAAAAGAGACCAAGAGATTTATGTTAGCGTGACTGTCAATCATAGACGGGGTACAGATGGCGAAAATCAAAAGACGGCAAGTCAAAAAGACGGCCCGCCAATTGCTCCAGCTCTCATTTTACCTTGCTCACTGGCTTTCTCTCCATCTTGTGGCCACATGAATTAGTGTGGTGTGAGGGGAGAATGAAGAAGGTGGGAGGGAAGGATGGGGAGTGACGGGAAACAGACGGGTATAATATTCTCATCACTCTTCTCTCTGCAGTCGCTGGTGAGGAGCGTGGCCCAGGGCACTCGGCGGCCCAGCCAGCCGCCTCGCAGACCCTGCAAATATTCCTAAACCTCAATTTTTCATATTTCCCTGTATGCATAAGGAGATGAAAAATCATCCGATCATTTGTATTGTCTGACTGAGGTTATACACAAATATTAGTTTATCTACCGCACCTAAGATTGCCTCCCTAAGCAAGACGGATTGGTCTTTTGGAGAGGGCAATATTCCCCGGGAACATATTCAGTCCATCTTTTATGTGCTGCAATTCACAGAGCGGCAGGTATGAGTTCTATTTCCAGACAGGCTCGATAAAGCTAAACACCCGATGGAGACAGTGCTTATTATACACAATGCGCTTTAATTGCCAGACAGTTTTCAGCTGGATCAAATTTATAGTTTTCAAAGCTGATCTAATGCAAAGACGCTTGACATCTAATATCCATATTCTCTCCGCATTTACTCAACGCTTAACTAAAACGAATATTAAAGCAAAACAAGCGCAGGAATCAATTTAACTTGAGAGGAGAAGGAAAAAGGAAAGAAAAAAAAAAACCTTTTCAAATCACGGCCTCAATTGATTTCCGTTACCTCTTCCCCCAAACTGCTAAGTGTCTGGTCCTGTGCTCAAAGAGGGGAGAAAGTGAGAAAAATGAGGGGAGGAGGGGGTGTGAAGAGGAGTTCTGGGTCAGAAATCACTGGGTGATTATACACCACTCAGCCATGTGTAAAACTCATTAGACAATGCATAATGCCTTTAATCAAATCAATGGCACAAGCAACTCCAAACTGATAGCTCCCACCAAAAGTTACATAAAGCATGGCAAATTTCTCATTTACTGATAAAAATAAGTGAGGACTGAGGAATTATCCCCACAATGGACCTAATTGTTCTGTGTCTTTAGATCGATACTGTGGTGGGAAATAAATAAGAAAAGTGATAAATGAGAAAAGTTAAGTGTGAGAACAATGTGGGAGTGGAGGAGACAGAAGACGAGCAACAGGGAAAGTGTCTCTTAAAATATGAAATGGTTTCTGGTACAAAATATGTCAAATCTGAGGTAATAAAAACTCTATAAACTAGGGCGACCAAATGTCCTCTCTTCCCTGGACATGTCCACTTTTCACGTTCTATCCGGAGCATCTGGTTTTTTTTTCAGAGATCAATGAAAATGTCCGGGTTTTATCGCTTTTCACTGGAAATAGGATTTTTAGGGAAATCCATTCCACCTGATTCATTAGAAATTGCACAGATCGCTGAAATCCACTCCATGTTTTCCTGGTTACACTGCTCCGGTACAAAACCAATCAAAGTGATTGACAGGCGGGTTGTCAATAAAGACAACGGACGCGCGTGAAAAAAGAAAACTGTTTTTTTTTTTTAAGCTTCGGTCCAGTGCAGAGCAGCTCAGGAGTTCACGCTGTAACCAGTCAGCGCTGCTCCTCTGAAGCTCTCCTCCTCCTACCTGGACCAGAGACCAAGAAAACCGAAACCCAGCAGAAGCAGACTGGGACCAGAACCAGAGAGTTACTGGAGGGCCAGACTGGGGAGGCACAGCAGGAATAATAAGAACTGAATGACCAGAGGAGGTCAATCCCCCACAAATAATCACATCTATGGTCTCTAATAAAAAAAGTAAATGCACCTAAATAAAAATCTGTTGTTCTTAATAAAAATTAACGTTCTAGATCAACACAATAGCTAAAACTGAATTCTCACTAGGAGAAACTCTCACTTTAAATACATATAATTCAACTGTTACCAGTAAAATGTTTTATTTTAAATGGATCAAATGAAAACATTAAATCAGCTGTCATTAATGTTATAATAAATATCTGAACGTACAATAAACTAGTACTATTTTCATTTCAGAGCGGTAGAACTTCAGTCTTCTGAAGAACAATCAGGTTCTTGATATTTGTTTTCAAATAGTTGATGTCACTTATTTAATTCCTCCTATCCATAAAGCTGTTTAGCCTGAAATAGTCCATTTAAAATGACATCATGACTAGTAACAGTTGAATTAGAACTAGTTAAAATAACATCACGACTAGTAACAGTTGAATTAGAACTAGTTAAAATAACATCACGACTAGTAACAGTTGAATTAGAACTAGTTAAAATGACATCATGACTAGTAACAGTTGAAGTAGAACTAGTTAAAATGACACCATGACTAGTAACAGTTGAAGTAGAACTAGTTAAAATGACATAATGACTAGTAACAGTTGAATTAGAACTAGTTAAAATGACATCATGACTAGTAACAGTTGAATTAGAACTAGTTAAAATGACATCATGACTAGTAACAGTTGAAGTAGAACTAGTTAAAATGACATCATGACTAGTAACAGTTGAAGTAGAACTAGTTAAAATGACACCATGACTAGTAACAGTTGAATTAGAACTAGTTAAAATGACATCATGACTAGTAACAGTTGAATTAGAACTAGTTAACTAAATCAAAATGTTTCACAACTGAACCAAGTGGCTTCTTTTTCGAAAATCAAAATATGGTCACCCTACTATAAACTAAATTAAGAAATGCTACAGATTCCCTTTGAAGCAGGAACAATTTACCATGATGAAGACGTCTCGTTTTTTTTCCTCTTAGTCTCGTCTGCAAGCTTTAAGTTTGTGACAGACTATCCAGGAGATGGGCAGGGGTGCTGTGGGTAATTAGGCGGGTGGAGGTACAGATGTTGAGCTGTGGAGGACCCTAACCGGGACACCGAGGAGCACTGGAGCACAAACAACCCTGCATCTGCCTCCCTCTGCCAGCTCTAAGTACCTCTCTTTGTTAAAGGTGGGGGTCTTCATTTTTTACTGTTGACAGGCAATGTTATTTCCGTTATTTGGTGGCATCTGGTTAGGCTGGACGGGAAAGAAAGGGAATGAGAAGAGAAAAACACACACACACACACCCACGCGCGCACACACAGGACACACTTTAATTAATTGCGGGGAGATTACATGGTCTTCCAACCGTGTAGTTTGTCATCAGAGCCCATTACACACTTCTATTAGATGTTTCTTCACAGTGTCATGTGCAATTTGAAGGAGAGTCTTGGTGGAGGATCTCTAAGTAAGGTAAGGGGCCTAATCGGGGGGGACTTAAGTTCATTTCAACTGAGGCAAAAATAAACTATGCCACACCTCAATTAGCAGATAGTGATGTGTAAACAAATAAGTCCTACTGGAGCAGTGCATATTTCATGGTGTGTCAGTCACTCGTAGCGGCATGAGGATGTGGTTGTTTCTAGGTCTGGTGCTGGTACGCCTTGCTCTAGTGGCATTGCTCTTCATTTCCGCGGGAGAAGCTTTATTTTCATTGCCAAGCAATGAAGTGTCTTTGTATGACTGGAGAACACACCACAATCAATCTTACAGCAGCAGAGTTAACAGGACAGAAACCAATGCAGCCGTTACTCGGCACAGAACATTACCAGTGTATGGACTCATTATTCATCAGAGGCTCCATTAGACACCGCTCACTACACTGCCACACTGGATATAAGAGACAGACAGGCAGAGTCTAGATGCTACGTCACACACAACGCTACACACACAGGGAAAAGATTTGCACCAAAAGAAAAAACTAAGATGTTTAGAAGAGAAATGTGTACGCACAATTTAAATCTACTGGGTTTAGGTTTGTTAACTCCCGTCTCTTGAGTTGAACTAATCTGAAGATCGTTTTTAAGTGGTGAGTGTTACCTTGATGACTACAACTCTCACAGTGGTTCAACTGAAGGACTTCTAAACCATCATCTCACTGGGCTTCAACTGTTGAGAAACAACTTGGATATACATGAGAAAATATGCCAATTATCACTTGGAATCCTACTGAACTGACAAGTTTTATATATAGCTGGGTCATGTGAGGCGCATGACAGTGGTGCAAACTTTCTTCATCACAATTTAATCCAAAATACCTTAAAGGGATACTCCACCGCCAAGTGATTTTTTTGTCTATTGCCATATTCCTCAGAGTTAGATCAATGGGCAAAAACTATTTGTAAACAGCTCAGCCGTTTTCCTGATCCAGCAGTACTCTTTTTGCTTTAGCTTAGCTCAAACACTGTAAGTGACTGGTACCAGATAGCATTGCCAGAAAAAAAGTCCTTAAAACTCACAAATAGTGATAATAATTCGGCCTAGTGACCTCAGTAAACATATCGACTGCAAGGGAAAATTAAAAGTAACACGAAGGAATTACATGTACTATTTTTTACTCTGGACTACTTTTATGACAAAGAACAGCTGTAACCCTCCGCTGAACGGCGCAGCTCCGGTGAACAGCGCAAGGACATGACGCACGGTTTGTGTTTATGGAAGTAGGCGTCTTTGGGGCCGTGCGTCATGTCCTTGCGCTGTTCACCGGAGCTTCGCCGTTCAGCGGAGGGTTACAGCTGTTCTTTGTCATAAAAGTAGTCCTGAGTTAAAAATAGTACATGTAATTCCTTCGTGTTACTTTTAATTTTCTCTTGCAGTCGATATGTTTACTGAGGTCACTAGGCCGAATTATTATCACTATTTGTGAGTTTTAAGGACTTTTTTTCTGGCAATGCTATCTGGTACCATTCACTTACAGTGTTTTATGCTAAGCTAAAGCAAAAAGAGTGCTGCCGGATCAGGAAAACAGCTGGGCTGTTTACAAATAGTTTTTGTCCACTTATCTAACTCTGAGGAATATGGCAATAGACAAAAAAATCACTTGGCGGTGGAGTATCCCTTTAAGTGTATAATTTGCAGTTTGCTCATAAATCCCTCCCAAGGTCATCTTCCATTTTTAGCACTTACTACTAACTCACAAAAACTAAACCAACACTTTTTAAGACAGATGCATACGACGACACTGACTATTTGGAGAGTAGATTTGTCTTGCAAATAATTTTAAACAAGATCCAAAACTAGGACCTGCAATTTATGTGAAGAAACTTTGAACTATTCCCTTCAATTATGTACTTTTCTAATGTTCCAGCAGCACTTTCTACAAAAACATTGATGTCAATTACATTTTTTTACATTTAACAGCAGTAATATGAGGGTCTCTCTAAACTTCCCCCAGAAATCTGTCAACATTTTGCAGTCATTTTCATGTGTCCCATGTTGTGCACCCACAAAGGAAAGCGTATGACAGATTGCTTACCCTCCTGGGCCACCACCACACTTGGTAAAGCAACTAATGACACAGTATTTAATGGTCAACATGAGGGAAGAAGGAATAATAGACTATAATTTATACATCAGGCTTATAACCCCAGCTCTAATTGGCCACACATATTGTGTAAACTCGGAAAATGCCAGTTGCGGAGTCACATTCAAGACTTTACAACATCAGACAGCAGTTAAAAGTGGTGAGTAGACAGACAGTGGGTGCTGCCTGCTGAGCAGTACCAGGGTGGCAGCACATGAGGAGTCCCTTATGAGCCTGTCTGCTTTTTTCTTCCTCCCTGCTGTCACCGCTGCAGCCGTAACCATCTACTGCCATCACTGCCAGTCGGGCCTGGGACAGCTGCTCACCAGAACAACCTCAACACACACACATAGACACACAAACATGCACACAATCATCCCAAACGCAATGGCAACCAGGCGCTGGGACCATTGGTAATTGGGCTTTCTCACTCCAGCAGCCAACAAGAAGCAATGGCACATTCCTGTCTTGCCACACTGGCAGTTAAAAAATGGCATAATAAAAGGCAGCACAAACAAACATCCCCAAGGACTGCAGCATTCAGATGGTTGCAAACCAGGCAATAAACAGCAGTCCGGGAACAGACAGCCTAAACGCGGTCAGGAAGACAGGAAGCCCTCTTGCAAACAGGAAGTGACACAGGTCCTCGTGTCATGACCTCTTATCTCAACAACATGTGGAGGACGCAGAAAGAACAGCTAATGAGGACAACAAAGACATAGGTACGGTGTTTACAAGTGTCTGCCTTCAATTGGAGAGGAAACAAAAATGGAAATTGAGGACAAACAATCAATGTCTCATTATAATCTCACAACATGCATGCAAGCTTGTTTTTATACCCTTGTCAGTTTATTGTGAGAGTCTAATTTTGGCTTGTGTTTGTTATGCTACTGCTATTACAGGCTGATGTGTCCTCATTCTTAATTTCTGTCCCAGTTACTTCTTATTGCTTTCTTGTTTATCTTCTTTTCAAATGTTTCCTCTCGCACTTTGAAACTTCTTTGCAGTATCCATGTGAATCCCTAACTGTAAGGCAATTAAGGGGATGACATACCTCTCTCATGCTTTATCTGCAGCACAATTATTTTTTTTTACTCTCATTTTCTTCCCAAGACAGAGGCAGTGTTGATGTCTGCAACCTAAACTCTAACTCTCAGTCAAACCTGTAATTACTGCCATGTCTATCTCTACCTTAAACATTGCTTAACAAGAAAAATATGCCAATATGCCGCAAACGCTTTAATTTGGGCTCCAAAATTAAACAAGCTGCTTGCAGCCATGTTGTAAATTACCCTGAGGAATGTGCAACCCGGTGCAGACACAAAGCACATTCACTTAGACTCCTTTAAAAGCAGAACACATAATTTGTACCATTTTAGGCACATTTATAATTTTTCAACTTGTTCTTTTGTCCTATCGGTCCCCTCTGGCCTCAGGGATGAACTCTTATCAGATATTCTTTCAGAGACTTGTTATAAGGACTTACATACAGTTTGTCTTTCGAAAGAAGATAAACTTCATCCTTGACATGTAAAGACATGGCTACATACAGTCACTAATATTCAAAGGAATTTCCCTGTTTAGTGCATGTCTGTCTCTCAGCAAAGCAGAACAATATCATTTAAAATGATTTGCACGTGTGTGTTTGTGTAAACTAATGATACTTTAATGGGACACACCTCAACTCAAATTCTGAGCAAGAACTTGATTATGATTATTTATCTTTCAGCAACTCATCACCACAGCGATTTTGTTCAGTAATATTCCAGTTTTAGTGAGAGGCTGCTCGCTGCAGAACCAGAAAGGTGGAGCTGCACCTTTCTGGTTCAGCCCCGCCCATTCCATCAGAGTCAGCTCCCACACCTCCCCTGTGATTGACCTGGTTATATTGGACTATTACACTGGGCTGTTAGATCCGAGAACAAGGTGTTGCATCTCCGCCGGATCTAGAGCACAAAGTCCGGCGAAGATGCAACACCTCGTTGTCGGGTAATGATGCGAGCGTGTCCGCGGAGCTTCGTACAGTGCTCCTGCTCCGGCGCAGCTTTGTGCTGCGGGTCCGCGAAGCACTCAGGGTTAACGCCCGGTGCTTTGGCCCCCCTGCCAATTTAAGCCACAGAGCCCAAGGGCAAAGCTAACAGCTGCTATGCTATCAGCGGCTAACGCTACGCTGGGTCTGCTGAGCTACGCGCTGCGGGTCCGCGAAGCGCTCAGGGTTAACCCACAGTGCTTTGGCCCCCTGCCAGTTTAAGCCACAGAGCCCAAGGGCAAAGCTAACAGCTGCTATGCTATCAGTGGCTAACGCTACGCTGGGTCTGCTGAGCTACGCGCTGCGGGTCCGCGAAGCGCTCAGGGTTAACCCACGGTGCTTTGGCCCCCTGCCAGTTTAAGCCACAGAGCCCAAGGGCAAAGCTAACAGCTACTATGCTATCAGCGGCTAACGCTACGCTGGGTCTGCTGAGCTATGTGCTGCGGGTCCGCGAAGCGCTCAGGGTTTCCCCCAGTGCTTTGGTCCCTCGCCAGGTTAAGCCACAGAGCCCAAGAGCAAAGTTAACAGCTGCTATCAGCGGCTAATGCCATTAGCCGCTGACCCTGGTTGAATGGGCGGGACTGAACCTGGTGCAGCTCCGCCTTTCTGCTTCTGCAGCGAGCACTACTTGGTTTTAATTCCCAACTATTATATATTGTATAAGCGAGTATTTCTGGACAGGTGTTTGAGTACCTGATGTAGGTTGCCAAGTTGGACTTTGTTGTGCATTTCAATGAGCTTCAGTTTTAATCAGTGCCTTGACAACGTAACACTTTTAACTCACATTAGGTGTGTGGAGGTAGATTTTAAGTTTTTAGCACTTATGATCACCAGCTCCTGAGGGTAGGACTTGGTCCTAAACAGGCCATAATATCTGTCTCTGTGTCCTGCCTGAGGCTACTGTCAGTGTATGATGAATCAGAGACACCTGATGGCTCTATCTCTAACAAAGATCTTGGAATCCTCATCAGAGCACTTACTGAATTGTGATTAATTCCTCCCAACACTGCTGACAGAGAAGGTGCTTCATCTGTCGCTGTTCACTTGCCTGGCTGGGCCTCGAGCAATAACAGACAGAACGAGACAGAGCATTACGGAGAAAAAAGAAAGTGTAGCACAGTTTAGCTGCTGGTGAGACAAACAATATCGAGGGCAGTGTACTGTATAGAAGGAAGAACAAAGACTGTTGGCAAACCTTTCATTTAACAAAGAGTGTTCTCCAAGACCAGCAGAGGAGGGTAAAAGATGAAGAGTAGAAAAGTGGTAAAGGATAATGACAGGAACAGAGCAGAATACCAAATAAAGCAAATACCTGGAAACTACAAGAGGATTACTGAAGAGACACAAAGGAATGTTCATCATGTGAGACAAAAATGATCATCTTCTGACACCTTTACTTTTTTTGGTCCTGTTCTAATAAAGACCAGACATAGGTAAGAAGATGAAAACATGATGGGATGCAAAGTAGAAACAGACCCAGTCTTGTGTGTACATGATGCCATTACACCTATTGAAGTTATAAATGTTAGGTCACAATCTATTTAACCCTAGGGACCCTCCACTGGGACATCGGCACTTCTGGGTTACAAAATCCTACCAAAAACATGTTAAACATTTACTAATATATGCATACTGCATATTATCCACATAACGGGAAGAGGCTTCTCTATATGATAATAATGTTTTCTTCCTCAACAAGACCCAATTTGAACACTAAGCAACTAAATGAAGAAAACGTAAAAAGATGCTAAATTCACTTAGTGAGAAAAACACACAGTAGCGCCTGGATTTTTTTCCACTAATACCTCTTTAAATCCTCTATGCTTCACTCTATTTGAATGGAATTTTGTTCAGCAAAGGGTCAGATTGTGTTCTTTGGATTGCTAGATGTTTTGGATTTCAACTACATACTTTCAAAGGAATGTTAGCATTTACAATGTGAACTTTTTTAAAGCTGATTTTTTTCTCTTCATTTTTTGCTGTGTACCAAATTGATTTACTTTCACCCAGAAACATAAATGTTGGTTTTAAGACCTTTGGAGTATTCGCTGGAGTATTACCTTTACTGTGGTACCAAAACAATTCAAATAAACCTTGTAGTTCTTGAGATATTCTCAATTCAATTTGGGCATGTCATTTTCGAGCAGATCTCCATAATATGGCCTAGGGTTCAAGAGGTAAAGAAAACGTGTTGAAAAAAACTGCCTTCACATCATCCTTTCAAAATACACCGTTATAAGTGTGATAGTCAAAAGGGACTGGTGATTACTTGTCGTTTTCAGGTAGTAGAGTGCACACTTACAAAGCAGGAGGTTGGGAGTATCCAGTGCTTTGGTAGTTGGTCTCAAAGGCTGAAATAGAGTAAAGTCAAATCAATGCTAGCTGCTCTACCCCTGTCATCACTGATATCATAAGAAAGTGCTAATTAACTTACTGCAACCTCTGGAACAGCTCTGACCAGAGGGCTAATGTAGCTTAATCGCATGTGGGGCCCAGTGCTTACTTCCCCAGGACTTTCTCCATTCTCAGTCAGATTTAATCGATCGTAAACTGCAGCTGAGGTCACGGTAGCCCACAACTTCCCCTGCTGACCCTTCCACACCCCCGGGCGGGACCTTAATGGAGCCGTGCTCCTCAGAAATCAATACTCAAACTGGGCATGGATCACAATACGAGCCATCTTAGACAGAACCTGACAAAGGGACTTGAATGTCTAAATGCAAAAAGCAGCTACCAGAATTTTTTTCGTTTGTCTTAAAAAATGAGAAAAAAAAAAAACCCTCACCAAACGATGGGAGTACACAAGTGCAGGGACAAAAATATGGAACATTTTCTCCTGGACTGATGTGCTTTGTTTGCAAAGCTTCCTCTAACTCATGTCTTAATATGGCACTTGCAGAAGAACACATGTCTGCTACAGGGCGATCTGGTCTAGCGAGACTTCTAAGCCCACGCATAGATTGGGGAGCGACCTAGAAGACAACAGCAGCAATAACCAATAAGGCAACCCCATTAATTTTTTCTCACCTTGGGAGGACCTGTTTGAGTGACTGTGTCCTGTTAAGATTAATTCCCGACTAATACTAATTGGTCCGTCGGCTGGGAGGGCCCAGGGGGAACGGTTCCCTTTGGTCAACTCTCGCTGGGGCTCACCACCATTGGAGGGGTGCTGATGAGCTGGCGTTTTTATCAGCCACAGCATTCCGCCAGAGCTCCCCAAGGGCTCTCCACAAACTATAATTAAATCTCACACGATCCATAATTGCGGTGTTTACAATTACTGTAGAAGAAGAGCATGGAGACATAACAGGAGAATGTGCACGAGGAAATGAAATGAATGAGTGAAAAATGGATGGAAGTGAGAAAAGAACTGGCCTGGCCCCACATTAAAAGGTGAAAATTCATATTAATATCTCTTTCTCTAATGCCCCATCTTCACTCACTTTGCCTTAATAAGCTCTCAGGCCGGTTTGGCAGGAGTAAAGCCCATTACTTATTTATTTTTCCCAGATAGCCCTATTAATCTTCCCCAAGCCTGAAGTGCTCCGGCAGACAGTGATGTGGACTGGATCAGCTGTCCCTTGGGTACTCCTTGAGGAAGAGCCGTAAATGACCCAAATAAAGGGTACTTTTGAAGGCTGCTGAGAGGCGCCGGCGCCATTAAAACTAAATGAAGTGTTTATTAGCCATGCCGACAGCATTCTAAGCACTGCCAGATCAAGGTCGGTTACAGTTAATGTGTCTCTCCAAAGCATTTGCTGTTTGTTTAGCATCGCCAACGGGCCTGGAAGAACCAAAAAACCGGGCTTTTTATGCTTCATTTTTATGCATTTCTCTCACCCAATCTCTCCAATTCTCACACCTGTTCTTCACTCATCTGCTTTTTTGCCTCTTATTCCCCCCCCCCCCCCCCCCCCC
>SSNR01000042.1:2092322-2163836 GCA_006937965.1 Callopanchax toddi | reverse complement strand
CCCCCCCCCCCCCCCCCCCTATTATCTACCATGCAAATTCTTTCCCACCAACCTCCTTCTAGTGTTTTTTCCAGCACTAGAAAGGAATAAATTGTGGTTTTATCTTGGATCTGAAAGCCACATACATACGGGAGGTGTGACAGCAGCCAAGCATTCTCACACAAGGTAGAATGAAAAGAAACATGTTGGGAATTTTTGCTAAAAGGATGCCCATTACACTCCGCGTGTACTGACACTGTCATGGGCAGGACACTCTCTGATGGGTAACTAAAAGCTACTTTTAAGGTTTTGATTGCTTTGAATTCTGAATCCCCTCTAAAACTTTTCCTTCCCTCTAATTATTTTCTTCATTTCATTTCAGATTCTAAACAAACTGCCAGAGAAGCTTTCAGAAACAGAGAGGGAGCGAAAAAAGAAAAAAAGGGGGGGGAGCTGGGCTCAGTTTCACTTTGTTATGTTTTATCAAGTTTGAGTTTTAATGAAAAAAAAGTGCTAAAATTGGATAAAATGGGGATAAACTGTCAATTTATCTTCCTTATATTTTTCTCTAATAGGCATAGTTATTACAGAGGTGACATAAGACAGACATTTATATTTTCAAAGACACATTTCATAGCACCTAAAGTGGCTCCGTGGCAGTTTTGATGACACTTTAAAATTTGTTGGTGGGCGCCATTTTCTTATTAACTCATATTTAACATTTTAATGTAATATTTCTTTCCCACATTTCCCTCACCTTGTGTGAGTGAGAATAATGACGCTCATTTAGAGCCGAATTAAAATTTCAAACAATGAAAGCGGTGAAAACTTTCATATACCTGAAAACGCTTTTTTTTTCCTTCTTCCCCACAGATTTCTAATTATTTTTTATAACCTCAAGCAGTGTACAGTAATATCCCGACTCCCTGCTCCAACTTGCCTGACTATGGCTGACACCAGTTAAAGCAACCTCCACCCTTTCTGCCCCCCCGCTTCTCCTAAACACTTCCCTTCTCTTTGAAAATGAGTTGGAGACTCGACAACAGTTGCAAACGAAGTTCTTCACCAAATTGCGGGGTTTTGTATGAAGATTGATGTTGGACACGCTACACTTCTGAAGTCAGAGGCTAAAATTACAATCCGGAGTGATTATCCTTGCCCATTAATAGCAGCAGATAGCATGTCACAATCAGGGATGTGCATAATTAATCAGTGGTTACTCTTTGCACTCCCTCCTCCCTTCTCCTCATCCACGTTTTCCTCTGGGCTATTTTCAATGTAAAACAGGGTTACGGACAATTCCCAGCAGTGCAACTAAACGCACCGCCCAAAGCTTACAAGACGATGCGAGTCTCTCTATTGACAAAACATCACTGACTAATAATGAACACAGTGAGGGCTTTAACTAATTCTTGATTCCTTCATTTATCATCCTTAAACAGTATCACAAACACACACCTTCACTAAGGTCAGTTAACATTAGAAAAACACACTCCAACTTCATCACACTTTCCAAGAACACTTTATTTAGAGCTGATGTTCGAGCACTCATTTTAATGAGAGCAGCCTGATATTATACTCATCATTTTTCTCTTTTTCTTTTTGATGTCCAAAAAGCGCTTCAGGCAAGGCAAAAGAGAGGAGAGAATTTTCTCTTTTTTTTTCCTCCCACATCTTCACCTGAACTGGTTTAACACACTGTTTGTAGATCACTATCAAAGCTTTCCTCTCTCTTTATTTGACCTTCCTCCCCAGAAGTAAACCTCAGGTTGATTCCCCTCACAACAAAACAACACAGTCAAACCTAAAGCCTACTGACTTTCAAACTTTCCTTCACCGTACGCAAGACTTTATACACCAGTCCTCCGGAGAGCCGTGCCTTCCATCAATGCCAAGCCCAAACAGAGGAGCTTCGGCTCAGTCGCTGTGATTTATATAAGTTATTATAGCCCATTACGGAACAAAAAAACAGGACAAAAACCCACTTCACAACAGAAGCTGGCCAAACAATGGGACCACGGCGGTGAGCGCTGCTGTACGGGCGGGTGAAGTCCAGCACATGCCTAGGCCTCCACTCATCACACATTGTCTTTAATCTAATTCTACACATGGTTTCGTTTCAATTCGAATCAAAAGCTCTCATGTTAACAAACCATAACAGATCTCCCTTAATCCGCCCGGCAACAAAAGATGGATGGATGCAAGAGACACTCCGCCTCTTCATCCCTGAAATCAAACCTAATTTACATACAAAACACTCGCTGGAGGTAAGGGCATATATTAAAGCCATTATTTTGTGTTGTTCTCACAGAAAAAAGTTTGCATAATTGTGTTTAGCATTATGCGCGATGGAGACTCACTATCCAAAAGCAACTTCAAATCCTTCCTGTTGCTGCTGGCCATTCACACTCCTGCATTCTCTTGATAATGCTGTTAGTAGACAAATAGGGAGTCCTCGCTCTCTCTCTCTCCCACGGTAACCAATGTAGAGACACCATCACTTCAAAGGCTTGGAAACTGTTACTATTCATGACCTTCTTAAGATCGTGTCCTCCACAAAACTATTAGGAGAGCTAATTTAGAAGAGCTAAACTTAAATCCTCAGTCACTCACAAACTGTTCAATATGTGGCACGAGTTCTGAAGAAATGAAACATTCAATGACTGACAAAACAACACAACTCTAGTTAATGTTCAAAGTGTGCACCTTAAACTGTAATCATTTAATAAGACCTTATGTAAGTAGGAGTGTGGAAGTAAAACGTCGATTCACATAGAAAGTACAATAGATTGAAAAATACAAAAATGGAAAAGTGGTGGTACTGACTAAACAGTACAACACTATATATAACTATAACAATCATATTTTTGGCATTGTTGAGAACTGATCAGAATGCAAGTTAGTTTCTGCTAAAGTTTGAACTTCAGAGTTAGCACTCTAGCTGTTTGCTTATAAATTTAAAAAAAAAGAAAGAAACACACTGTAAAATGTAAACCCAAATGTATTTGAGTACCTTGGAGAACTACAGGAGTCTTTTTTTCTGAAGACAGACAAATATTTTCTAATGAATAATCAACACAGGCTTGTGTTTGACATCAATTGGCAATATTCTAAGAAATAAACAGTTCTATTATTAATTCACTTTAAAGTGCCCATGGTTCGATATTTAAATCAATTTAAATTAAACAGGTGTAATCTTTGATGCCTCTAGATCAGCGTTGCACCATTATAACTCAAAATACGCTGTAATTATTTCCTAAGGAGCAACTCAGAGATCAGAAGAAAGCGCCGCTTTCCGGTTCTGCTGGGTTTCTCCTTATTTGGCAGCCTGACACTTCTGCTGCAGTAGGGGGCAGTGCCCAGTAGGGGGCAGTGCCGTCGCGTGAAAGTGAAACGAAGTGAAACTAAATACTACACGGTCTACGGTCAATGGCGGCAGCAGCACTGGCGTTCTCCTCGCTCCAGGTGTTGTGAACGTGTATGTGGGTGGAGAATTTACCATATAAACAAGTCCGGATCACTATGACCTCATAGCGGGCTGGAGTGAAAAAAACGGTTTGAAACCTGGGTCTGAAATCTGGAAGAGCTTCTCACTGGCTGGACTAGGAGACAGGTGGACGCCGTTTTTTGCTCTTTCTGACAGGTTTAAGGTGAGAACTCAACGTTGCAACATGATAGATAAGTCAGAAAACACGGAAAACCATGACATGGGCCCTTTAAGGCATTTCCATTTGAAATCTTTAATAAATTTAAGATTAAACATTGTAAACCAAACTCGCCTTATGATGAGAGATCATGGATTTAGAACTGTTTTGTGTGTGTCTGACTACCACATCAAATTTTCACAAGGCGCCTGTAAAGCTGGTTAAGTTCTAGTCATTTCAGTCATCGGTTAGCTTTGGTGGTCATCTTAAACGGGGTGGACTCCCCCCAAAATGTTTTGTTTAATGGGGATTCAGTGAAAAAAGAGAACATTGGTCTAACCTAAAAAACAGGGGTCTAACTTTAAAAAATTGAAGTAATCGGTCACAAGTAATTTAATTAGGTTTATCCAAGTTAATTTTTTAAAGTTTACTTTGAACAAACTTAATAAATTAACTTTGAAAGAACTTAATTTAATTACATGTGACCGATTACTTCAATTTTTTTAAGTTAGACACCTGTTTTTTTTAGGTTAGACCAATGTTTTCTTTTTTCAGTGTGGCTTGGACTTTGAGAGTTTCATTAAAATCTTAAAAGTGGCTCATGAGATATCTTTCTAATACTAAAAAAAACAAAGGCATAAACATGACTGTCCATCATAAGCCTTTGGTGGTGAATGCAAACATTCTCTAAAATAGGGTCTATGTAGGAATCTTGAAGTTAAATTCAATACCTTTTCAGGACTTTTTCAAGACCTTCTCAATATTTTTTAATACCTCACCGCCGCTTCAGGTGTAACTGCCGGTGGTGTAGCAATGTTGGCACTTGGTTGTGGTGGTGCAACCCGATTGCCATAGAAGCTAGCAATGGAGAGCTGCCGCTCTCGTTGGCTAGCAGCGGCTTTGTGGCTAGCACAACACATGTGGGATTTTAACGAGTTAATGCCCATGGACAATACTTTTTTTTTGCATAACGTACAATATGCCTCCCTGACATTCCCCTCGACTGGCTGCAGCCATTCTTTGAAGTCCGGATTTTCCAGCCAGGACGCTGCAAATCTGCACTTCCCCATTCTGGTTATGCGGCAGGCGAATTTGCGAAACGTAGGTGAGTTGGGTAAGAGCCCGTCTTTACTCGCCTCCGATTGGCTACAAGCGCTCTCCTACGATTTGCTGTAGGGTTTTCAAGGTAGCGCACGCTTTGCATGCGGCAGCGTTCACCGAGATTCTCTTCCATCTTAACATTTCGGTGCGTTCGTAATCCTCACCGGGAACACCAGAGCGTACATTGTGCTTTTGAACTTCTGCACCACCCGCCCTGGTGCTCTGAGAGAGGGATTACTAATGCACCCTTTGTGTCCCGTTCTTTTTATAAATAAAAATGACTAAATTCACACATGTTTACGATGTTTTTGGGACTCAAACTGTTGGACATCAAATTTAGATTTTGTTCCAAAATTTAAGACTTTATGAAGCAGTGATAAGACTTTTTAATACTTTTTAAGGGTCTTGAATTTCCCAAAATTGATTTATCACCTTTTAATACTTTTCAAGACTCCGCGGATACCCTGAAAGATAAAACTCCAAAGAATGAAACATTTACTTTCCTCATTTAGAGCTTGCATATTGCTTTATTTAAACAAAGTAAGCTTGATTAGTTTTTGATAGAAAGTATTTTCTTTGTTCTGAATGGATCAAATTTGAAGAGATCTGTTTTTTTTACTAAGTTGAAACATTGATACAGAAAGATTGAACTGCAAGTTTCAAATATTCTAAATGGTCAACTTCAAAGAAAAATATTTGTACTTCCTTTTACATATCAGTAGAAATTTCCCCCAAGCTCGAGATAAACATCCAAAACAAATAAGACATATGGCAAACCTCTTCCGTATGCCAAGCTTGGATGCCTGCACCATGATTTACACATAGACGAGTGAAACGACTATTGTTTATTAACTCAGCTCTTACAGTGACAGTGTGACAGCAGGCCTCAGGAACGTGTTCTGCTTCCAAACCCACACTCAAGGAATTAGTCAGTGCTAATGTGACCACTTTGCTAGATCAAACGATAGAGAGGTTAGTCACTGCCAGCAGGACTGTGTAATAAGCATCCAACAACGTGTCGGTGCAGGAGGTCTGATTTGCACAATCTTCATAGTCAAACACTAACAGTAATGATGAAAACCCGACTTGTACATCTGTTCATGACAGCCACCTCGGGCAAAATGTGCAAGGGCTGAATCAAACATAATTCATTATGTTGATGCAATGCTCTTTTATTTTTACAACCTCACCACCTTCACCTTCCACACACACACAGTTAGGGCTCTTCTTCAGGTGGTATGACGTTCACCTTAATCTCAACATATATCTTTAGGAGGTGTAGTAACTCACCCAGCCTAACTTGCTGGGCCTTGTTCAGTCCAAGGTGCCTCTGGGTGAAGGAGGGGGGGGGGTTACTACACACCTGTGTGTCAAACAGGACTCGAAATGCCCTGAGTGGCTTTTTTTTTTCAATGGTGTCCTTGCCTCCTGGTGGCGTGAGAGCGCAGGCACATGAAAAAACATAAGCTTGAGCTTTTTTCAAAGCCCTTGGTGGATGCTTTTATCATGCTGCACATTAGCCGTCCTCCACTCATACATGCGAGCGCGTTCCCTCAAAGGTGCGCTCGTATCATATGTGTGCAGCCCTGTCATCTGCATAGAAGCATGCACACACATACATGCACACAAACACACACATATTAGCATGTTGTCATGGGTGTGTGAGCGGAAGCTGGGTGTAAATTGCAAACGGGTCTAGCGTAATGAGGACTGATGGCTTATGCCTGCTGTATATTCCAGGAGGGTGTCTTCTGACAGCTTTGGGAGCCGATAAAGTAATAACTAATAATGTGCAGATAGCAGTGCGACTGTGTGACAACTGTGCTGTGAGAGTTTGTGTGTGAGTGAGTGAGAGGGAGGGAGGGAGAAAAAGAAAGAGAAAAGCAAAGAGAGAGGACGGGGGGATGAGAGAGAAGGAGGAGGCCTGTGCTATGGGGGCTTCCTTTCAAGTTTCAAACACAACCTCCGGTGATGGTTTCAAACCTAATTCGCTACCTCCAATAAACACACAGGCAGAAAGGGAATACATAAACTGTTTAACAATCACTCACTTTGAAAAAAAAAAAGGGAAACAGAACAGAAGGGGGTGGGGGAAAAAAGAGTAGGTATCTATTCTGCATTGCTTTTTTATAATCCGTCAAAACTATAAACAGAAATTGAAATAAGAAAGCTAAGATAGGTGTGCACGAGAAGTGCCAGGGACAGAGTCGGCTGTGCTTTCCCCCTTTCTCAAGGTTCAACATGGAGACTACTCTATAAATCATAGTCCCCGCTGCAGGAAGACTGACAAGTGTCAGAGTGACAGAAGATACTCTGTGCTTACTGCTTCCTGCCTCATCTCCTCCTTCCTCCTCCTTTCTTCAACTGCAGTTTTCCAGGAGTTAAAGTCAGTGTCTTATTGATAGGGTGTTCCGGCTCAGTAACACATAGCAGACATCCATCACAACAAATACAATAAAACTCTGTGTGGGTAGTTGTGGACAGCCATGGGTCAGCTGAAGTTTAGTCTTTCCCCGCCTGAAGTTTAGGACAAACTCAGCTAATTCACTGCTTCACGAGCATTAACATTTACAAAGTACCTCTTTAAGAGCAGAAAACATGTTTGTCCAACTTGAAGATGACATTTGACGAAGATTTAAAGTGTCATTAGGAAAACGAGCTTGTTTTTTCTAATATAATGTTAAAAGAACAGGAGTTACTGCTAAAAGGGACATGCCTACTAACCAGTTCCACGAGTTACAATCTAGTCTTTCGCAGAGGTAACATTGTTGCTTTCATCCAACTGTAGTTGATATATTGAAATTCAAACCAGTCAAAATATTTTAACCCCTCATGCCAGAATCTTACAGAGGTATAGCCAGATTGTTCTCCACCATTAACACATCACGTTTCTGACTACAAGCCCAAGTTTGACGTTTTTGGCAGGTTGTTAACATACCAATCAACTCAATTACTTTGTACAGACTTGTTCACTTTTCAATTTTCATTACACAAAGTGAGTAAACATTAAGACTGAAGTTCTGTTTGATGTTCCTGATACCTTCCGACGTTTGCTGAGGCACACAATCTTTTCACAGCTCAGCCACACAAGTCAAAGTATATTGAAATATACAATATTCACAAAAAGGTAGGGATAATAGGCTTTCTGGTGAAATTTCAAGATGAACCTAAAATGCACTCTAACCTTTTCAGGTGAACTTAATGTCACCTCCTTTAAAATTTTGAGTGCACATGTTCAACGATTCAACGTTTCAGTACTTTTTGCACAACTTTCTGGTCTCTAACAAGAAGCTGAACAGGTACAATCACAGGTGTTTGACCGATGAATACATTTCATGGTTCAAATAGAATTGGTATTTAAAGGTGATATAGGTAATTTTCAAACAAGGTAGCTAGCTATTTTTCACAAACACGTCTCAGAGCCCTCACCCCTCCCGTCAGGTATAATCCCTATGTCGCGCCTCCCACGGACATGGGGCCACACATTGCCACAATAAAGACAGTGCAAAACACCAGTCGTTGAAACGCTATGCTAATGTTCACTCTGGTTTTTCCTCTTTCTATGTCCCAACGTTTTTTGTTTTCTGATAGAATTTTTTTTTTTCTAATTGGGACTCTGGTATTCTTTCCTAAAATTGAAGCGCTAACAGCCGGCTGTTTCTGTCCTTCTCTCACTTCCGGGATGTTCTGCTGAAAAATGCTCTAGCATGCATTAATGGAGGATCCAAGCAGTGCGGAAGTGAGGCGCTTCAGCGAGACAGACAGCCGGATTGTCCAATAGTTGCTTTCGGTCCAAAACGTATGATTGGCTGAGGTGTTTAGAGAACTGTGAGGGAACCACGTAATTCATTTCTTTCATTTATTTTATCGCCACAATACAGTATATTTATAACTATACTATATTAGTACATTGCTATGAGGCATGAAAAAAATCGCTATAAGCTAATTTGTTTTGCAAATCACCTACACTGAAAAAAGAAAACGGGTCTAACTTAAAATAATTGAAGTAATCCGTCACATGTAATTAAATTAAGTTCTTTCAAAGTTAATTTATTAAGTTTGTTCAAAGTAAACTTTAAAAAATTAACTTGGATAAACCTAATTAAATTACTTGGGACTGATTACTTCAATTTTTTTAAGTTAGACCCCTGTTTTTTAGGTTAGACCAATGTTCTCTTTTTTCAGTGTATAGCACCTTTAAGCAGTCCTCCTTATTATTCTGTTCACATTTTGACATCATGGGACCAAGACCACACCTAACAACTGATCACAGTACTTCACCATTGCAAGGCTTCCAACAGGATGTTCTCAGACAGAAGTAGCCACTGATCTCAGAGAGTCATCAGCAGGTTGCAACAGAGATAAAGAGACTTGAAAGGTCACAGAAAGGCATAGACGTGGACTTCTTTAGGCCACATGCAACACTGATGACCTCTTCATTGTGATCAGTGCCCTGTGGAACCAAATTATGAATGCCATACAACTCCAGACACATTTAATACTTGTGCTGTCTTAGGAGGTTAAATTGACCCCAAAAGAATAGAAAACTCCATCCCAAAATAAGGACAGTGAGGTGAGAGGCACCCATGTGTCATGTGAGACCCTTTCAAACATCGGCATGGTGTGTATGCTAGACAACCTACAAGGGTACATGGCCTCACATCATCTTGCAAGGGCCAGGAAGCATTTATGCTAGGGTGACCATATTTTGATTTTCGAAAAAGAGGACACTTGGTTCATTTGTGAAACATTTTGATAGTGTTTAGTTAAGTAGTTCTAATTCAACTGTTACTAGTCATGATGTCATTTTAAATGGACTATTTCAGGCTAAACAACTTTATGGATAGGAGGAATTAAATAAGTGACATCAACTATTTGAAAACAAAGAACCTGACTGTTCGTCAGAAGACTGAAGTTCTACCTCTCTGAAATGAAAATAGTACTAGTTTAATGTACGTTCAGATATTTATTATAAAATTAATGACAGCTTATTTAATGTTTTCATTTGATCCATTTAAAATAAAACATTTTACTGGTAACAGTTGAATTATATGTATTTAAAGTGAGAGTTTCTCCTAGTGAGAATTCAGTTTTAGCTTTGTGTTGATCTAGAACGTAAATTTTTATTAAGAACAGGTTTGATCAGAATAAATAACAGGTTATGGGATCTCTGTTTTACTGATGATCTTTAATGCTGTTTTCTGTAAAATAAACAATGGTTGTGTTTGAATGTTACATGTCGATCCCCAAATTAAGTACTTATGTACTTATTTTTATTTAGGTGCATTTACTTTTTTATTAGAGACCATAGAAGTGATTATTTGTGGGGGATTTTCCTCCTCTGGTCATTCAGTTCTTATTATTCCTGCTGGGATTCGGTTTTCTTGGTCTCTGGTCCAGGAAGGAGGAGGAGAGCTTCAGAGGAGCAGCGCTGACTGGTTACAGCGTGAACTCCTGAGCTGCTCTGCACTGGACCAAAGCTTTAAAAAAAAACAGTTTTCTTTTTTCACGTGCGTCCGTTGTCTTTATTGACAACCCGCCTGTCAATCACTTTGATCGGTTTTGTACCAGAGCAGTGTAACCAGGAAAACATGGAGTGGATTTCAGCGATTCTGTGCAATTTCTAATGAATCACGTGGAATGGATTCCTGTGAAAATCCTATTTCCAGGGAAAAGCGATAAAACCCGGACATTTTCATTGATCTCTGAAAATCCCCCCGGATGCTCCGGACAGAACGTGAAAAGTGGACATGTCCGGGGAAAAGAGGACGCTTGGTCACCCTAATTTATGCTTGATGAGGGGCCAGTGGGGTTGGCCACCAACACTGTTGGAGACATCAAACAGAGTGCTATTCATCAGCCACTGTTGTCACCAGACAAACGTTGATGGTATTGGTGTTACAGTGTGGGCAGGTGTATCTAGTCAATAAAGAACTGCTCTACACTTTGAGAATGGCACTGGGATGAAACGATACAACCTGATGATAGTATACGAGAAAACAGAAAATCTAAGCAACGTATCCTTCAGGCAACAATGTAAGAACAAAACTGTACACAGAGACTAATGATGACATGCTTTGACATTTACAATTATTAGCTGTGAACAATCATGCACCTTACATCTAATAATCTTAACTACATATGTAACGTGTATGTGACATTTTAACCATTCATTGATCAGACTCATATTCCTTGAAGAGAAAACTCTCTGACGATGTGGCCTGAAAACAAGAATTCTAGTACAATCCACCCAAACTGTCCAAATCTCGGTTCTGGTGTTAATCTATTTACTTATAGATCAGTGTGAAACAGTGCAGCTGCACATGTGACTTTGATGGGGTTTAAAAGAAAAGAAAAACACAGCAGGAGGTGGAGGGAGTGGAAGAAATAAGAAAAGAAGGGAAAAGAGAGAATGTAGAAGTGTGGTTATGTTTCAAGAGGTAAACCACAGGTTGGGTCTGGTGTGGCAGGGCTGATCCGTGTTTTCCTTCTGTTTGATTGGGTCTCTCATTAAGAGCCAGGCCCTGAAACCAGAGCCCAGCCTAATGCCTTGCTGTGTTTAGAAAAGCACAGAAACCATTTGGCTATAATAGGGACATTTTTAAAAATAAACCTTTGAAATGAAAGGAGGCCAGAGTTACTAAAACCGACAGCCGATTATTTTGAAAAGGAGGCAGGAGAGACATGACCATGAAATATCATAAACTGAGACTGAAAGCAAAACTATGCACGAGACTCGCACTACCTACTTCTTCCTTGTAGTCTTTTCTTCTATGAATTTTTCCTCATTCATCTGTGCACCGACGCTTCAATCACCGCCATCATTGTATTGAAATGTGTCAAAGGCTTGCCTTACACACAACAGGCCTTCATTCCACACTGATGGTGTCACAAGATAAGCTGCTCTCTCTGTCACTTATCAGTAATTTACTGCTACTTCTTTTCCCCCTTCTTTCTTTCGCAGAAAATGAGCTTGTTTGACCTGAAGCAATTCAACTGCTGTGAAAGACAAGGACATATCCTCAAGTCGTAGACGCTGACACAAAGTTTACCGACTTCAGCAAAATTAGCAAGGAATTTTTCCATATGTTTGAACGCAGTAATGACAGCTAGTCAAAAACCCTGATGTCTTCATGCCTTAACTTGCACAAATCACCATAATGAGCAGAAACGTGTGTAGGCTATGTTTTCATGGTAATCACCCAGGATGCTTATGATGGACATTCCTGTTCCCATGGCTTAGGTGATAGCAAAGGTAAGAGGTAACTGGGTTTTAGGGCGGAGGTCAGGACTGCTGAGTGTGGAGCTATCCTAAGTTCAGGTCTTGTTGCTCAGGGGGACAGGCTATCAAAGAAAGAGGGCCACCCTGTTAAGAGCAGCAGCCTGGGCCTCAGGGGTCCCAGCAGTGACAGCTCCAATGTGGAACACAGGTAATGTACCCCGAGGGCCTGCGGAGAAAAAAAAAGTGCACAAAGACACCTGTGTCTGAAGCTGTAATTTGTCTTCTCCCATGTTCAAGGTGTTTTATGAGAGCAAAAGGACAAGGTGAAACAGTGAGCAAACAAGTGAACCCACATACACTTTCAGAAATCCGCCTTAGAACTTATCAACTAACCTTCAGCACAAATATAAAGGTGTCTGATATGCTGTTCTTCCACTGAATGATGACTTACAGTAACAATGCATTTCGACTCATGGCTGCACTGACACGAAGGAAGCATAAGTAGGAGTCAAAAAGTTTCCTTTAAGTACTTTCCTGTTGTTGTCTAAGTAAGTGTGTGTGTATATGTGCAATGCATGTGTGCGTGAATGGCTGGGGGTAAATGGCGATCCCTGCCTACCGCTCTATATCTTATGCCGGGGTATTAGCAAGGGTCCCTCCCAGAGGCAGTGACTACACAGGCTCCGCTGAGAAGGCGCTCATCAACGCCCCTGCTTTCAAAGGCAGCTTTAGCCAATGCCATTCAAAGCAATCAGCCCAGTCAGGGTCTGCCCATCCAGCCCAAATCCCTTCATGGCTATCAGAAGAACTCTGAGCTGGGTCTGCCAGGGGCAAGGTGGGGACGGGGGGTGGGATTTGCTCATAAGGGATTGTGAAAAGGCCGTGACACACGCTTATTCATGGCCCAATAACCTCCAACAAAATATATATATATATATATACTCTTCATGAAATAAATAATTTAAAGGGATACTCCACCGCCAAGTTATTTTTTGTCTATTGCCATATTCCTCAGAGTTAGATAAGTGGACAAAAACTATTTGTAAACAGCCCAGCCGTTTTCCTGATCCGGCAGTACTCTTTTTGCTTTAGCTTAGCTCAAACACTGTAAGTGAATGGTACCAGATAGCATTGCCAGAAAAATTGTCCATAAAACTCACTAAATAGTGATAATAATTTGGCCTAGTGACCTCAGTAAACATATCGACTGCAAGGGAAAATAAAAAGTAAAACAAAGGAATTACATGTACTATTTTTAACTCGGGACTACTTTTATGACAAAGAGCAGCTGTAACCCTCCGCTGAACGGCGCAGCTCCGGTGAACAGCGCAAGGACATGACGCACGGCCCCAAAGACACCTACTTCCGTAAACACGTATTCACACATGTTGTTTGCAAACCGTGCGTCATGTCCTTGCACTGTTCACCGGAGGGAACACGGCTTGTTACGGCTTTTGTGGTTGTGTTGTGGCTTTTTGTTGTTGTGTTGTGGCTTTTTGTTGTTGTGTTGCGGCTTTTTGTTGTTGTGTTGTGGCTTTTGTTGTTGTGTTGCGGCTTTTGTTGTTGTGTTGTGGCTTTTTGTTGTTGTGTTGCGGTTTTTGGTGTTGTGTTGCGGCTTTTGTTGTTGTGTTGCGGCTTTTGTTGTTGTGTTGTGGCTTTTTGTTGTTGTGTTGTGGCTTTTTGTTGTTGTGTTGTGGCTTTTTGTTGTTGTGTTACGGTTTTTGGTGTTGTGTTGCGGCTTTTGTTGTTGTGTTGTGGCTTTTTGTTGTTGTGTTACGGTTTTTGGTGTTGTGTTGCGGCTTTTGTTGTTGTGTTGTGGCTTTTTGTTGTTGTGTTGCGGCTTTTGTTGTTGTGTTGTGGCTTTTTGTTGTTGTGTTGCGGCTTTTGTTGTTGTGTTGCGGCTTTTGTTGTTGTGTTGTGGCTTTTTGTTGTTGTGTTGTGGCTTTTTGTTGTTGTGTTGTGACTTTTTGTTGTTGTGTTACGGTTTTTGGTGTGTTGCGGCTTTTTGTTGTTGTGTTGGGGCTTTTTGTTGTTGTTTGTGGCTTGTTGTGTTGTGTTACGGTTTTTGGTGTTGTGTTGCGGCTTTTGTTGTTGTGTTGCGGCTTTTGTTGTTGTGTTGTGGCTTTTTGTTGTTGTGTTGTGACTTTTTGTTGTTGTGTTACGGTTTTTGGTGTGTTGCGGCTTTTTGTTGTTGTGTTGCGGCTTTTTGTTGTTGTGTTGTGGCTTTTTGTTGTTGTGTTGTGGCTTTTTGTTGTTGTGTTACGGTTTTTGGTGTTGTGTTGCGGCTTTTGTTGTTGTGTTGTGGCTTTTTGTTGTTGTGTTGTGGCTTTTTGTTGTTGTGTTGCGGTTTTTGGTGTTGTGTTGCGGCTTTTGTTGTTGTGTTGTGGCTTTTGTTGTTGTGTTGTGGCTTTTTGTTGTTGTGTTGTGGCTTTTTGTTGTTGTGTTGTGGCTTTTTGTTGTTGTGTTACGGTTTTTGGTGTTGTGTTGCGGCTTTTGTTGTTGTGTTGTGGCTTTTTGTTGTTGTGTTACGGTTTTTGGTGTTGTGTTGCGGCTTTTGTTGTTGTGTTGTGGCTTTTTGTTGTTGTGTTGTGGCTTTTGTATTTGTTGAACCTTCTGGGCCACCATAGTATTTTAGGTGTGTAAAAGAAATCTGGCATTTTCTACATTTGTAGAAACTCACATGTGAGGGAGGAGTGGGCAGGTGGGTGGATGAGGTAGTGGTGGTAGGAGGTTTATACACACACACACACACACACACACACACACACACACACACACACACCGCTTCAGAAGTATGTCAGCATGCCCTCGTATCTCTGTGCTGTGGGCAGAATAGGTACAAAGAGCTGGGAAAGGTCAAAAAAGGTTTTCGGAGTGTCTCGTTTTCTATCTCTATCAAAATCCAGTGGCTGCCTTTGGATGGCTGTAGTAAAGTATATAATAAAGTACCTATATGGAAACACTAAAAGGTGGCATCAGGTGCTGAATGCAGTAAATAAGAACCAGACATTTTGATGTTAAGATTTGGTTCAGTCACATAAACTCATAAAAACCTTTTAAAATAACATGTAGATAACAATTGTTTGAGTTTTAGACTGAAACTGACACCTTAAACCAACAATCAAGCAGGGAAATCCACGGCTATGCGTCTGTTTTGTAATAAACTACATTTTAGATATTTGATGATAGCACTAATTCTTGGGAATGGAAATAAGGGCATGTGAAACAGCCCATCAACATATAATGTCAGTTCTTGTTTTTACAAAATAACAAATAAATCCCAAGTTCTGCATTGAAATTGTAGGTTGTTTGAACTAAAAAGTACCCAGTACAATCATATTTTATGAAACGGTTGGTGTAAAAAAAAAAAAAGAATTTTATACCTAATCGCCCTAAAATAGACACAACGTTGGTCTCTATCCATTTTCATCTCAAAATGTCCATTGTCATTACCTTTTGAACTCTACAGCATTTAATTAGGATCTAGATATTAACCTGCATACTGTAGCCACACTACTATAGGCATAATGACCTAAACAACTATTACATAATAGCCCACTGAGGCTTTGCTAATGTGTGGATGGCTGTGGCCCTGCTGTCAGCCTGAGTCTGTAACATAAAGGGAGGGAAGAGAGAGAAGGAGGTACAGCCCTGTATCACGTACAGCCTTGCTGTTGTGAATCATAATGCATAAACAGAGCAAAAGAACAGAGGACATCTTGACCTAAAACAGGACAAGAGGAAGGATAAAAAGTACAGGAAGAAGTTTATTGGCTCGAACTTTGATAGCAACTATCAGCAGAGGAGTCTTTGGACTAAGAAGGGCTAAAAGAATTCACATACTGAGAGTTGGGAGCACTGCTCTTTCAAGCCCAGGACAGTAAGGATATTAGGAAGGTGAAGGGCCTATTGAGTGCCAAGCTATCTTGCCCTGGCACTTAATCAAAGGGATTAAGGCTTGGGAAGCAAAACCCACAGGTTATCCTCCAGGAAGCATACCAAGTAGTTATCAAAAACACAAAAGTTCAAAGCAGCTCAATTTTCCTATACTAAAAGTGTTTTGGTCAGAGCCTGTGGGCTTGTCTCAAGGTAAAAAAAGAAATTAAAAAAAAAAAAACTATGTTTGTACTTGTATGCTTGTGAGGGAATAGAAAAGTCCATCAGGCTAACCATCAAAAAAGAATCAGATATTGTCTCTGACAAATAACATACAGATAAAACAGGAAGTGGCTACAATGAATTGTCAGGTGTTTGGACAGCAGTTGGTGGACCAAAACAAAAAAAAAGAACCAAAACAGAAAAAAGGAGCATATTTTATGACAGCACAAAGAGTGGTGCCCAAGCTATTTACACACACGTGGATTGCATAAGTACAATGTATGATGAGTTTGGTAAGATTTTCTTTGACATTGATAATTGGACTAGCATAAGGCTAGTGGTTTGAAGTCTAATGTGAGGAGTTTGGAAGTGAAGGCATGTGACAAGTCCCATGACTCCTCAAAAGTTGCAGCGGTCTCTGCAGAGTGTTGTGGCCTTTCTCGTGGCTCAACCCGAATCAGGACTGCGTGTTCTGCACAATACTGAGCAGCACTGTCAGGTTTAGTGGTTAGGGGCTCAATTAGAGCTGGGGCCTCTCACGCTGATGACACGTGCCTTCACGGTAGTCTGAGTAGTCTAAAGACAAAACATATGACAACAAATGGAAAATAAATCATTTTCTCTGATTGGTTAAAGGAATACTTGAGCCAAAAAGTATGCTGTTGCATATGAATGCATGTTGAACCCTCACAGTGGAGCATCAGATCCTTTCCCCTATGTCCAGATCTTGTTTTTTTAACAATAAAACCATAATAGTCTTGAAAGATGTATATCTTTTGGGCAAAAAATATTAAAATACAAGTCCCATTTTTCAGACACAATTTAAGTACAACAGCTTAACATAAAAGATGTTTTTAGGTCTGTGCAGCTCTTGTTATGATGAAATGAGTCTGGACACATATTTAGCATGTTCATTACCATCCTGGTATGGCTTCCATAGTCAACCCCATCTGTCTGACGTTAAGGCGATTGGAAACAGATGGACCTTCAATTGTATTTTTGTTCAAATTGCAAAATAGCTACTTGGGAAAGAAGCTAAAATAACATACAAACAAGAGCAACTATGATAACAACTGCGTCTGGAATGGAATGAGTACAGTAAGAGATCAAAAACATAAGGCGAACAAATTCAAGACTGCCCTTTGAAAAGGAATCCCCCCCTGTTCCCAACATTACTGGCCTGTATTGATTTACTCTGCAATTTTATGTTTCTCTCCCCACTCCAGCTCTACAATTTGTGTTGAGCAGGAGGTCTGGGCAAATAGCACTCATCAGGTTTTTCCAAAACATGAAAGATTGATACTTTGCTTCTTTTTCAGCAAAAGCAAAATAATGGAGGAAAGGTTGGAATAGGTATTTGAAGAACGACGCTCTGAAACCAAGACTAAATATCCAGTCTCCAGAGTTAGCAACACAGAGGAGAGGTATGATGAGAGATCTGGACATTGTAGAAAAGGGTGAGTTCAATTTTTCAAATTTAATTCCATGTTAGCAGGCACTGGTAGCACGTCTAGTTTGAATTTTAAATCACAATGACAGGAGACATGAGTAAAAACCAACCAACATCTACTAGATTTACATAGTAAGACATAACTTGTGAATTATTTTCCTCCCACTGTTGCCAGCAGAGCAGTGCGTCTGAATATTTCCTAAACCTGGCAATTTTCAGCCACAAAATGGAAAGAACAGATAAACAGGCTTTTTATTTCAGTCCAAATAACATCAAGGTATAAACAGTGAGCCCAGAGCACATCTCCTATTCTTTTTCAAAGTAAGTCCTGCTGTTCCATTTCAAATACCTTGGGGTTATGGGTCATAATGCACTTTCCAGCTTCTGAACACGTTTATTCAGGCATCCTACTGTAAATAGGGGGAGATTCAACATCAAATATCTCTATTTCCCATGCTGGCCCTTTCGTCTGTTCTGAGTGCTTTTGGGTAACAAAGTAATGGATTCTCTCCTCGTACCAGACGCGGAATACTAAGTGAAAATATAATTGAGCCACATGTTGAATCTACTGTAGTTTTCTTTGGTGTCGTAATGTATTTAAGAGAGCCTTGCAAAGGTATGAAATCAATCAAGTTAGCAAAATAACCAAGGCTTAAAGATAAATTCAATATATGTCAGGAAATTAAATTAGTGATAGCGTATCTTATGGCTTAGAGCTCCCAGGCCATTAAGGGGGTAATAAATGTGTTATAAAGCTCTTACAAGCCCCTAAGGCCATTGAGGGCTGAGCTGCAGAGCTGTTTACGAGATTGTTTATTACAGGTCCAGCTTATCTTCATTTACCACAAAAAAGGTGGCTAAAACAAACTATAAATAGCCAGGCTTAACAAGAACAGAAATACTAACGTCTTTATCATGAAGCGAATACAGATGGTCACAAATGCATCGAGTGCCAAGGTGAGGTAAAGAGAAGAGGAGGAGAGCTGAGAGGAGAGGGCAGGGTGACAAGCAGGTGGCTTCATATTGCCTCTATCCACCACATGTCTGGTCCACTGCTGAGCTGACAGGTAGGGACACAATGTGTTGACCTGAGGGCCTGTTACAGACTTGCAAGAAGATAAATATAGAGCAGTGGGACAGGATAGGTGTCTTAAATGACATATCTAATGATGCTCATCCTCTGCAGTCTATTCTCCCAGTGCAGAAAAGGCTCATGAGAACACAGCTGCAAGGCCACAACTGGAAGTACCGGTAAATAAACACTGATAACAGAACTGTGTCAATTATTGTATTCTTTGCGCGCCTGGACCAAAACCTCCCATCCCCTTCTGGTAGTCGCAATATAAACATACACAGCAGTGCGCCTCATTTGGATTTTGCAGTAAATGGGAAAGATTCGTATTAAGCCTTTTGCAGCTGTGTGTGTTCAATTTGCATACGTGAAAACAGTTTCAAAAGGCTTCTCTATAATGCATAAGACCCTTTTAGGCTGTGTTTACTGCAACACTCTATTCCTCCCACTGACAATCCATGCACGGGGTTTGCATCATTTTGTGAGACATGCCAGTTTTGAATTATTCAGTCACTCATCTTCTGCCACAGCGCCGTATTTAACAAACACATGCGCACATCCAAACAGAAAAAGACAGAGTGGTCTACAAGGATACTACAGCAACACCTCAGTCGGTCTCTTTGGAGAGGTTGGAATCCTATTACCTAGCCGTCAGAACCTGTCAGACGCCTTTTCTCGTGCCCACCCCTCCCCTTTGTAAGAGGGGGAATACTGTGTACACCACCAGTCCATTTACAGGCTGCCTGCTCTGTGCACTTTTAAGGGGGCCCTGGGCCTTGAGTGTCATAAGCAGAAGAAAACACAGTTCAATTTCCCCTCACAAGAGCATTAAACAAGTACCTCTACGGTACCAGAGCCATGCATAATTCACTGCCGGTGATGTGCGTCTTAAATGCTACTGAAATAAACATGACGGTGTATGCAAATTGGCTGTGCTCTCACATGCTGTACTTGCTAAACAGACAACAAGAGAGTAGCACGGTAAGCAGAGAGCCCCTTCTGGCCACAGACAGTATGTAGTACAGTATGACTACATTTGGTCAAAAGAAGCCTTATTGGATCAGAAATTGATGAAACAAACTGATAGATGTAGGGAATTATATACACCGCTGGTTATTAGAGGAATTACAGCTTTGATTTGCACCACTGTGTGTGTACGTGTGTGTGTGTGTGTTCGGTTAGAAAGGATGCTGATGAGAGAGGAGGAGAGGGCAGACTGTAAGTGTCAGATTTTATAAATGAGGGAGGAAACATCTTCATCCCACATTTGGACTCCCCCACTTCCTTCTTCACCGGTCCTGCCTTAGTGTGTGTTGACGTGTGTGGACATGTGCGTAGTTTGGGCAAGGGATCGGCCCAGTCTGATTCGCAGCAGCGTATCTTTAACAGGGCCTTCCCGCCAGGCTGCCAGACTGTCCACCCCCCACCAACACTCCTGATGGGACAACAGCCCAGCTGACACCCCAGTGGCTTTGCCAACACAACCTACGCCTTCGACCCACAATCTGCTCCACTGATCCTGGCTGGGAGAAGGTGGGGAGAGGAAAACAAAAGAAGAGAGCAGAGACAATAAAGCAGAAAAGAAAGAGCATC
Source organism: Callopanchax toddi (assembly GCA_006937965.1). NCBI lineage: Eukaryota > Metazoa > Chordata > Actinopteri > Cyprinodontiformes > Nothobranchiidae > Callopanchax > Callopanchax toddi. The sequence continues at coordinate 2,143,677 of SSNR01000042.1, read as the reverse complement.
TTATGATCAGGCATGATGCACAGAGCAGGTCAACTTTAGAATGTTTAAAGGGAGCTCTAATGTGGTTGGAGAATGCAAACTTACATCAGCAACAGCAAAATACTTTGTGCCTTTTAAGGGTTAAAGTTACAAAACTGCATTAAACAGAAACACTCTGAACAATGTAAATACATCTATTTAGATTATACATAAAGTAGAGCTCCCTTAAAAGAAAATCGGAATTCAAAAACTAAATAAAAACAACTTGAAAGCAAAGAAAAACTGAAGATTTTCGGTTAGAAAGGATGTAAAAAGGCAGTAAAGGAAACATTTATAACCTTGTTAGATTGGTTTTAGATTAGTAGATTAGTTTTATTGATCAAAAATTGTAGTTACTAATATTAATGCTTTTTTTAATATATAACTTTTTTACAAAGTAGTCTTGTAGAAAATGTTATTTGTACAAAGGGTAGGCATACAAACGCCAGGCTTCAGCCTACTCCTTTTTGGTTAAATTTTGGAAATTGTATTATTGTAATGTTCTCCTTTGCATGAAAAATGACCAAAATAAATAAATCTGAATCTGAAGATCATAAATTATAACAATGTAAAAGAGTAAAAAGGGAATTTCAGTCACATGTTCACCTAAGTAATAATATCTTACCAAGCTGCGACTATTGGCAACTATTTGGAGACACAGAACTAAGATTTTCCTGTTGGAATCAAATGGAATTGATGCTTTTGCAAGAAGTTTTAAACATGATTGTGTTACGTGGAGAATACGATGTGATTGCAAACGAGTTGAAAGAGTTCTTGTCACCATTCAGTCATATGCGCACCTGGTTTGCAATGTACGCTCATTTTATTAGCTATTTGGTCACCAACTCCTCAGAATTTCAGAATCACATAAATAAATCTGAGAGGGGTTCTAATGGGTTACTGAAACAAACCTGTGACCATTTGAGGAAAAAATATTTAAAATTCAAAAAAAATCTCAGCTCTCCAACTCAAATAAGGAAATCGAAAATTCTCGTGAATGCTGTCAGTCAATTTTCAAAACTTCCTTGTGAATGTCGTTTCCTTTTTGTTGCCAAGAGTCACAACTCAGTGAGCTACTGGCTTAAGCTGAAACCAGCACATCCAGTCTATCTACTCAGATCAGTGATTTTTATTTTAAAGCCATACTCAGTAGCCAGGTAAACAAGCTAGGTCTCCAGCTAGTTTACAGAAACACGACTCGGAGCACTCACCCTTCCCGTCGGGTATAATCGGTAACGCCAGCCTTCCCGCGGACATGGGACCCCGTTTTGCGACGATAACAATGCAGAGTCTAACTTCAGCCGTAGAAATGTTCCCCCAGCTTTTCCTCTTTTCACCTCCAAACATTTTTAGTTTTCTGCTAGCTGAAAAGGTGTTTTTTGGGGGGACTCTGGTATTTTTATCTTAAAATGAAAGCACTGACCACCGGCTAATTCTGTCCTCCTTTCACTTCCGGGATGTTCAGATGGAAAATGTGTCCAGGCGGATCCGAGCAGTGAGGAAATGCAGCAGACAGACAGACAGCTGGATTGTCCAATCCTATCGTTCGGTCCGAACGATAGGATTGGCTGAAGTTTTTAAGAGAACTGCGAGACAACTACTTTATTGATTTCTTTCTGGGTTTTTTTAATCTCCACAATATATTTATGGCTATACTATGTTGGAACGTTGTTAAGAGGCTTTAAAAAAAATGTTGAAAGCTGCATTGTTTACCTGCTACTGAGTATGGCTTTAAACTGAATCCAGCACATCCAGTCTATCTACTCAGATCAGTGATTTTTATTGTATGTTGAGTTAGTCTTTCAGTAAACAGATCTCAAGATCATTTATTTTTAATAATTTCAACAACTAAAACATCCATTACAAGTCTATCAATACTCATCACTATACTCATTCTACCTTTATAAATCTTCCCCCATATTGTGGTTAAAGATTCTGTCACTAACTAAATTAACATTTGCTGCTTTGATCATCTACAATCACATTTCCTGCAGAAATACATGAAAGGTTGTGGCGAACGTTCTGGGTTGTGCCATCACACATGTAAAGTAAATCTGGCCCTCGGCACAAAGGTGCAGCTGCCAAAGCTGTGGTGTCACTGGTGTTCAGTGGTGTTGAACAGTGTGTTAACAGGATGTGTAATGTGGTGTGTTGGTCCTGTGCTGCAGCCAGGGCTGGGTGGCAGCAGCACTGTAGGCTACAGCGGGGTGGTTATCATGAAGCAGTTATGTAGCTGCTCTGCTGGGCCAGTCTAATTACAGGAGAACAGCGTGCACCAGTCTGGGCCTCCAAATGGCACCATATGTTTTCCCAGACTAACCGGCTGAATAAATGCCATTTAACCATTCAGGATGCACCGTGCTCGGTGTCTGGGAATCAGTCAGTCACTCTCACATAAAACCACTCACCCCCACCCCGCCTGAAAACTACCACCCAGATACTACACCTCTTACCCAACCACATACACCAACACAGCTTCCTGTCTAGTTTAACTATTTACAAACCCTATTGTGAATGACTCCTTAACAAATGCTGGCTCGAATAATCATTTTGGTGATTGTGCAGCCACCAGTCAAGCTGAATAAAGAGGTCTGGTTAATCAGAAACAGCGACACTAAAAGCCCGTTTTATTTCAGGGTGCGGTCAGGTCCATCCATCTCTGCTTAGGCGACCTACACACGAGGTGAACATTAAACAGCAGCATGACCTACTGGTTAGAAAAAGAACAGGTTGACACCTTCATTTACTCTGGACTTTTTTAACTTTCAATGCATTTAAACAACATGAATACTTACTACAAGCAGTTTTGCTAGTGATGCTGCTGATTTACCAAATATTAACCATCTGTTTTGTCACCTTGCAACCATTTAAGCTTGAGAAACTTTCACTAAATAGTAAAATAAAGCAGTTATGAACATTTAGAATCATGGTTACTGTTAAAAACTTTCTTACAGTTGTCATTATTATTGTATTTTAAAGTGTATTGAAAATGTGCAAAAATTTTATCTAACAAACTAAAATTCCCGCACAACCATTTGCTCGATAACATTATTATTATTATTGTATTCAAAATAATTTATTATTCATTCAAAATCATTCATTATTCATCATTTTACACATAATAACAAACGGAGGAAGTTACTGGCCGCGTCTCAATACTCGCACTTCCACCCTTACGCCCCTCAGTTGCGCGTTCCCACGGAGGTGCGCGAGTGCTTAGGGTGTCCCGATTCTCCTGGCTGTAGAATCCGGACCTTGGCCCCGCCCCCTTTTCCACCCTCGCTACACACTTCGCCGAAGTCCGCATTGGTGCACACTTCAGCGAAGGGTATTACCCATAATTCCAAGTGCACTTCATTGAAGAACGTAGGGTGGAAGTGCAAGTATTGAGACACAGCCATAGTCTGCAGGACAAAAACTTGATGCACGTAGCATTAAGTTGATTATGTTTTCATGAGAGTAGAAAAGACTGTTATTTGAATTACCTTCAAATGTTATGAGATTTACTTTTATTTTATGTATTTTGAGGTAAGCATGCAGTACATTTGATCGGGGCTCCAAAAAGATTAGAAGAAAGCCACGTTTAAGTTGCTGCAACCGTCAGGATAAGAAAAGTGGTCGTTGGACTCGTTCAACCGAGAATCCTAATATTATCTTAGCGGTTTTATCAAATATGTGCACTCTCCTACAACAGTGAGAACATTTGGTAAGTAAGACACAAATAAAACTGATCAAATTAGCTCATGTTGAAGAAATTAAGGCTAAAATGTTTGCCAACTTTGCTTTAGCTAGCAAACAAATGCAGACGGCTAATTAGATCCATGTTTTCCTCATCACGTCAACTTACTTTCTGCATGTTGTGCAGATGGTGAGACTATTAAATTCTTGTGGTAAACTTTTACTTGATAGAGTCTGAAACACAAATCCAGTGCTCTCACGTCTTTCTCCTTCTTTAACTGTGTGGTCCCCAAAAACTGTAATACTAAATGCATGAAATATTACCAGAGTACCCATTAAATACGTACAAACCCTAAAAAACTAACATTTATATTCTGAAAGAGCTCTAGATACCCTAAGAAAGATGTCATCAATATTTGTATTCTTTTCACTCATCTCACTTCATTACAAGCCTGAAAACACCAACTTATCAATTTGCAAAAATTACAATCAAATAAATATCTAATTAAAGTTATTTGTAATGTTATTTTTTGGCCTTTCAAATGTTTCCCACCAACTACTGACTGGCAAAATTGCAACATCCCTGATAACAACAGCATAATTCTTTGTTAGTGCGAAAAGGCTGGCAACGTTTGTATCGTAACCTCTTTTTCTGGAAAAGCTCCCCGTATCATCACAAGATAGACCTATCACACATCATCAGTTTGTTAATGAGAACAGCCTAGACAGAGGCGCTTACAGATGCCTATCGAGGGCAGAAAACAAAAAGAGAATGTAAGTAAATACGGACTGTAATTAGTATGACAAGGCTGAAAAAACAGATAACACATTGCGGCAGCCCAAAGGCCTGCGCTTTCACACATGCACGTGCACGCATAAGCCAGCACATGCACAGGACACACACAGACTCTTGACTGTACGCTCGCACACACGTGCACACACACCGAGAAGGAATCAAATGTTTTAATCAGCTTGCTACAGCACATAATGAGGATCCACTAAGCCCCAGCTATCAGCTGCCATCGGCTACTTAGTTGTGCCTTCAAAGAGCTGATTTTTCACTTCTTCTACAACAAGCTTAACACAGTCGCTATCAAGAGCGAACACAGTCTGAGCATGTGCAACAAAAAAACGTAAAAAAATAATAGGCGATGCTTCAGCAAGTGATGTGTGTAGTTTCTCACCGCGGTGATTTAAATCATAGAAATCTTAAAGTCGTCGTTTTGATCAGAGATCTCATAGAAGAGCATCACAAGCCACGCCACAGCCCATAAATCTGACAGTACATGGAATGACCTTAAATACCTTGCATATCCCAGCTGACTACACTACCCTAACAGACCGTATCGAATATACATCTAACCTAGATTACACACACACACACACCCAGTGATGCACCTGGGCCGGCCACACCTGCAGCATAGCACAAGGTAATCACATGAATCAGTCAAGTCAGGTACAGACAGACCAGTTTCTACAAAACGGCATCTGAATTATTACTCAACTCACCAGGTGTGTGTAGAAAGAAATTTATGTGGGGAAACACAAAGTGTGTGCAGGTGCACCTCCTGTTGCAGTTCCTGGCCTCCTGGCCCAGACCTGACCTTTATGATAAGGACTCACAGCTCTGGCCCTCCAGCTGGAGAAGTGATACAAACCAAAAGGCCCGTCCTCGTGTCCTTGTCTCCTTCTTGTTTGCCTACTATTGTGTGTCCTAACTAGAGGACATGCAGAGTCGAGTCTTCCTGCCTGGGAACATCAGGCTGTCATCCTTCTCATGACTTCCCAAAATTATTTCTTGGCCTAATCGCTGAAAATCTTTTTTTCTTGAAACTTAAGTCTATCGCTTATCTTTTCACAATACACAAATTCAAGTATAACTAACACAAGTCATATAATAAAGCTTATACATAAAGTGCATATATGATTAAGACCTTGCATTCTTTGAAGGAATGAATATTGCACACCACATTTCATGTCAGAGTATTAAATTAGGATAATTTTGTGTTGAGAAATGATGGGAGCTATACATGTTTTGGTCACATATCATCATCAGATCTGATTTGATCTGTTAGCCCTTGGGTTATGTGATAAGGGACAAGTTGTAACAGCCAACACACATATTTAGAGCTCAATATCTGTATAATTGACTGAGTTATTGCCATTTTTGTGTTTGCATAGATTATTTGTTGAGGTCCTCTTGAATTGGATTGACTCCAGAAGTTAATCAGTTGTAGAGAGACATCCAATAAAGACTTTCTGAGAGTTTCATTAAAAGTCATCTAGTGGGTATTGAGATATTTTGCAAGCAGACTGGGTTGAGTCCAATAGTTAATGACTGTTTTAAGCAAAGGTGTAAAGTATTTTGAGTATATGATGGGACAGAGTCTCAACCTCAACCACATTACCTTAACTTTCAATACAGTATCTGAAAAATTCACTACACTTCTAATGGTATGGTTCGTTCTTTGGTTTTTCCGTTTCAAAATAAAATTAGAAATAAGAATAAACCGCATAGTTTTTTGGTTTTTCAGTTTTTGAAAGCCAAAAGTAAAAATGTAATATTTAACAAAGACAAAAATCACAGTGATGGATTTTTACCTTACTTTTTTTTAACCTAAAATGCAAAATCCGGTAATTGTTTTAATTTGTTAGAACACCGGAAGTTCTGGAAGTCGAATTGTTTTGAGCTAAAGCGTGAAAATTTTGCAACAACAGCTGCACTGGAGCCCTTCACAAACTTCATACGTGAGCTCTTTGAAGATGTCAAACCCCCACACTGAAATCAGTGATGCTTTACGCCGCCATGGAGCTCCACATCACTCTTTGTGAGTGTCAGAAGGTTCTGCATGGAGAACAATTTGAGAAGACGCATCCGTGTGTCCGACGCCAACTTGGAAAGAGCTGTAATTTGTTCTGTTAATCAGGTATGTTATTTCTTTAAGTTATACTTCTAATATAAGCAGAAATAGAAGTCAAGTCGCCACGAGTTCCGGCTGTATGATTTCCGGTTTTGCCGAGGGGACAAAGCTGTTTTTTGGTTTAACCTGCAAATTGCGAAAAATAAAGCTTTTTTTCCTTTGTCTACTTTTCGTTTTTCAATTTTAGTTTTAAAACAAAGAAACAAGAGAATGAAATGATTATTTGTTTTTTCCGATTTTATTTTGAAACGGAAAAACCAAGAATGAACCATACACGAATCCTCCGAAAAATAGACAAAGGAAAAACAGCCTTTGTTTTTGCAATGCACATACATGCACTCAGAAAACAGCGAAGACATGGACATGTTTGTGTTATTCACACTGAGAGTTGCGTCTTCTTACACTGTTGTTGAAAAACCAAAGAACGAACCACACATGGATTTTACACGGATTACCTCAGTCATTTATGTGCTTACTAGTGTTCATTATCTGTAGCGTCCATTTTAAATTAGGTAGTCTCTAAAGATTAACCATTTGTAGAATTACATCTGTTGTTTACCTTCTCAAAGTATCATTTAAAGTGATAATATGCAGTTTTGCTTGTTTTGGGCTCCCTCTGGTGTCCGTTTTAAATCACTGCATTACACAAGTTAGCATATTGTTTCAGCTTCTAAACGCCTAAATCTAAGTGTTGAAATGTCTCCTCAGCCTTCATAGTTTTCTACAGGAGCGGTTATTTACTCCTTCAAAGAAATCAGCTGTGTTCAAGCAGGGAGAGATTGAAAAAAAATCAGGAATCATGAGCTAAAAACACTCCAGCGCTAGCATAACAGCTAGCCACTTTGGGTTAGCCTAACCCTCGTGAGACACGTGACTTCCTGGGTACCGTGACAGCGACGGAGATCTTGCAATCGTGGTATTCCGGATCTAATCACCAGATGGGGCTAAGTGACTTTTCATTAACTCTGTAAAGGGTCATATTAGCACAGACTGGCTCAAGGAAAAGATTTAAAAATATGAAAAAGTTGCATATTATCACTTTAAATCCATCTGTTAGTTCATAAGATATTTGGCTGACACTAGAGACAAATCAAAATTCTGCATCCACCTTTTGCCTTTCAGCAGCAGGAAATAAACACCTGCAAAATTCAGTGTATCTGTGTTTGCATGGGCTTAAGTAAAAACACTATTCTTATAGGGGTTAATACATGTATTAACTGTCTATTTCAAGTATAAAAATGGTGTCATTTTGAATTTCTGAAGCCTGCCTGCACTCGTCTTCCAGGTGTTACCAATTACATGGTTTAATGATAAGTGGCCGACTATGGTATTGAGTTCTGCCTCTCATTTTCTAATTTATAAAAAAGGAAAATATGCTTTAACAGAGAGAGTAGGTCTTTATGTCACACGTAAAGCAGGCTAACTCAACCCTCGGTTCTAACATCCGATGCAGCCTGCTGTAAAATAAATGATGCTGTTAGCTGCAGTCTCGCAGGTGAAATGTGCTGCTGCTACAATTATTCTAATGCCAGCATGCCAGAATGCCAGTGCTACCAAATGCTGCTGTCAACCCAGGGGTTTAATTAGTTTGGCACATGTGCCACTTATAATCACCTGCCATTACCAGTTCTGGCTACATCTGCTTATACGTCTGTCAGCAGCGGGCAGGCTGTGCACGTGTGTATAGGTTACTGTCGGATGGTAGGTCAGGGAGAGGATATCTTGGCAACAAACCAGGAATCCTCAACCGACCAGCCGCCAACAAACACAAAGGGTTCACTGGTACCATTCCTCTATTGCATCTATGAGGAAGGAAAGAATCAAACACAGCTGTCTTTACTTTTACATCAATATTAAAAAGCTCTATATGTCAACGACAGTGAGGACATTTTTATAAGTGATACAGACTTGTCAGCAGCCCGTCTGTACAGGTGCATTGTGAAAACAGAGGAGAGCAGGTCTTCATAGTGTCAAACTGCATTGTGAATAGAGCTACACCTCAGGCTGAATACATCTCATTGTGATTTCATGAGACCTGGTAGAGGAAGAAGGAGGGAAAACTCAGGGCCGCCAGTGAATTTTCAACCCAAAATAAGAGAAATGGAAGTTAAAAGGGAACCGTTCATTCCCCCCGGTGAAGCAGTGGCTACCTCTAGGGCTGGAGGAGGAAGACGGGAGGAAGAGGAGGAGAGGGGCCCGCTGCTTCTAGCGGTTATGTGACCAGTAAGCACAGTATGTGAAGGATGGACTTCAGGCTGTGTATTTAGAAGTTTGTGAATAAGTGTATACATGTGTCGTGTGTTTGCAGCAGAGCGTCTATTCCCACCGTCTTAGAAACTTCGGATTCACCTACATCTCCGGCAATACAATAACCCCAACTATCCCTATTATTTCCAGAAAGTTCCCATTTAACCAAGGCTCAATATTGTGCCGGTTCAAAAACATCTAATAGGGACTTGTGTGGCTACACTAATTACAAATATCTGTAGTAATCCGGCGCCGATAAGAGAGTCATTACTCCTTCAGACATTTATCACTATGGGATTGATGACCCATTTCAGAGGCAGCCTTTGTTTGAGGAAGTGAAATCACTGATATCCTTTTTATCCTACATCACTGTTGAAGCAATCCATTCGTCAGGAGGCAAGCTAGTTAGAATTGTAATTAACAAATATGGACTTAGGCCCTAATAGAATTCTTGCAGAAAACTAGGGATTGACATGGGAGGAGATGAGGAGGGATTTCCACCGTGTTTGTCTTTTCTTACTAATTGCCACTCTAAGAGGCTGTCTGTTGAGAGGAAGTGTTGTACGCGGTGTCAAGAAAATGCTACAACAGCTCCTTCCAAATGAAAAACTTTGGTCAATGTGTAAAGAAAAAATGTGCATGTACAAGCAATGAATCTGTCACAAATCGGTCACAAGTAAAATGTGCACCTCCCTGCTTAAGTCTTTTTTTTTTCTCTTTTTTCAAGCACTTGAACACCCACCTTCCAACACATGCAAAGAATACAGCAGCAGATGATCACAGTAGGTAAGGAGTAAAGGTCTGGCCACCTGCCGGCCGCATCCCGTCTTTGTAGCAGTAATGAACAGAGACAGCTTGGGGACGGCCCTGCGAGCTTGTCCCCCCGCGTAGTCTCCCTGCTTCGGGGCAGAGCCGGGGCCCCTGGGGTGACAAGGATGCCAGAGATGTTCCACGCACTGACAGGCAGGTCTTTACCCGGCCAACCTGCTGTACACACTGGCACAGAGACGCACGCACGTGTACAGGGATGAACGTGAGGGTACGCAATGAGCTTGAGGTTTATTTGTCCAAACTGCTTTCACATGGCCACACACCTACGCTTAGACAAAAAAAAACCCTGAGAGCACACCCTTCATACACACACGCACGCTGACCCTGGTGTAATTCCTCCAGCACACGGCATGTGACAGGAGCAGCTGCAGCCGCTACGGCAGACAGATGAAATTTTCATAACTATCTCCTCCAACTTCCATCCTCACCTTCAGGATAATTTATGACCTGCCTGCCAGCCTTGAAGAGACAATATGCTCGCAATGAAATGAAGTGTTCCTGCAGTGTAGGTTATAATTAACAGAGAGAGATGTGTGTATATTGAGTTATGGAGGTGGGAGGCGTGTGTATGTTTTGCATCGGGTGCATGTGTTTTTCATGCACCTTTAATGCACATCTGAGTATACTTAAACGCCTCATGTGCAGTTAGCATTACGATTTTAATGGCAATCGCAGCACAGAAATAATTAACCTCAAAATATATGCACGTAGCAAAGCAAAAAGAAAAACATAATCCACATTTTTACAAGCTTTTGTGTGCAGATTCTATGTTTATTGAACTCTTACATCACACTAATGCTTGTTATTTCACATATCACAGCAAGCACATTTTATTCAGTATTGACAGATTGATAACAAAGCATGTTAACCTTCTGACTAGCAGAAAAAAACTATGGTCTTTTAAAGAAAAATGTAAGTTGCAACCATTGATATCTGGTACCATTTTAAAGTCCAGAATGTCCTCAATCCAGGACAAAAATGGGTAATTTAGGTAGTTTTCAGGGGATAGGGGGTTATTTTGATTCACAAATGTCCAATACAGAGGATTAATGTGACATACAGGTCATCACAGTAGTACAAATAGGACATTTGCATCTCAAAAAGAAATAAATATTAAATGAGATAAAACGTTGCATGAGGACTGAATACATGGTGAGTACTATATCTGATCTTTTACCACCATATTGTTAATGTTCCATATGCCTGCCGCACACTTTCTTAATTGTTCACTATTAATTCCTTGGGATGAGTGTCCTGGTTAGACTAACCACTCTTGAAACAAGCCCAAACACCCCAATAATCTGTTGCTTTCCCAAACAGAAACTTTGTTTCCACTCAAAACAAAAAAGCCCGTCTTTAATGAGCAACTACGTCTGCAAAAAAATGTGTTTAAACGTTTGTGGGACTTTTATTGATGTTTTAAAATCTCCGTTTCTGAATTTTTGCGCCACATTCCACTGACAAGCTCTTAATGTGAAACACATAATTATAAAAACGACCGTTTCAATTAAAACCTGTGAATAATTGTGTGCACTTGTGACTCAGAAGAAGCCAAAATGTAAAACAAAGAGGGAGTGTTCGCTGCAAACTTCCCAGACTCACAGTTAAACCACAGAAGCAGAAAAAGCGTGTAACTCACCAACTGATTACTGACTTGTTGGAGAGTTTGACAAGATAGAGGTAAACGCATATTTATTTGCGCAGAGCTTGTTTGCACAGTAAGTAGAAGGTAAAGAAATAAAACCATCAGTCATCTTGTTCAAAGCACATTCCTGTAAGAATAAGACATTCTTTGATGCACTTCCCAGCCTGGGAGCGAACTAGGATGGGAGGACGATCGCTACGGAAAAAGCAGCTGTGAAATTCTGCTGAGGTCAGGTCATGTCATGCTTAACTGACTGATTGCTTAAAAGGAGTGGGTGCATGAGAAAAAAAAAATCATAATTTACAATCAAACACACCTCACAAACACCCTAGCCACAGGCAATCAGGCTGCACGAAAGTACCCAGTCTCAGGGACCACACAGACATGTTTAAGATAAAGACAGACAAATTAGATGACAGCATCTAAAGCAAACCACTGTGAGTGCACTAATTACAGGCTGGCTGGTGATGAAAGAGGCAGATGACATGTTCTTATTTGTTTTCTCCTCCACTGCCCTGAACCAAGTAAACATAAGTGATGCAGATGACGGCAAAAGTACGTGGCACAATGTAATTTATGAAAAAAATGGATGCAAACAAAAGAGAATACAGTTGTGGGCTGCGAGTTCGAGTCACCGCACACACACAGGTGTTTGCCCACCACTGCATAGAACAAACTCTTGAGGTAAAAGGAAACATGGGTGCAGTCAGCTAAAGTTTTAACTGCCAATGAAAACACACCGACTGTACCGCTTTGAAATCTAGCATGAAGTTTTGGGAGTAATGAGGAGGAGAACGTTGGACTACCGTGTGTGAGACCTTATTAACTTGTCACATCACAGAATTTGTTTACGCCTGCCCAGACTGACCTGCTCTAAACCTAAATTCTGCAGGGTTCTTGCAGGTTTCAGTAAGTTAAATTTTAGACCGTTCTGTATGAAATTGTAGACCAAGAAGACACAAATAGGAAGGCAAATAATGCGAAATTTTCAAACCCTTTCAAAAAGTTTATGCAATGTTCGAGTCTGGGAATATTGCCTGGAAGATGCTGCTGATGTCACTGCTACTGTTATATGACAAATGTTTAGTGATGGAATGAAGAATCCACAACACCTCTGATTTAGAGGTTTCGTTTGACCCAAATGTAGCCCGCAGGTCGCTAGCCGAAGTGGCAGTGCGCTGAAGACTGGAGGAGGGACCGGCTACTGATGAAGATGAGGACGGCTGGGGTGGCGAACAGAACTCGGTTAAGGCTTGTGCTCGCTGAAGACTTTTCACGGTCAATCGATGTTTCTCCGCCTTGGCGTGTGATTCGATCGCTTTTACACCCAAGGTCCCCAACTTGAGGTTTCTCTTGCAGCGAGCTTCGAATTTATTACCAGGGACCGCTTCCAGCCAACTGCAAAACTCGCCATTGACGAGCCACGCCGCGTTGAAAACGCACTTTCCCATCTCTTAACGACAAGCAGTCGACATATCCAACAAGGACCGCGAACAACACGCCAGCTACACTGGCCGTCTAGCCAGCTAACTAAGCATTTTCGGTCTTCTTCTTCTTCTTCGTGTGATTCACGGTACCACAACTGGCTTCCGGATATCAGAAAGTAAAAAAACTTCAGAATACGGAGTTTTACTTAGCATATTTGACCAACAATTGTCGGGAATACAATTTTAGACTTGACCTAATTAAATTTTAGACATTGGACGATAATCTGGACGTTTTTTAGGCCTAAAATTTAACGTTTGAAATTTTAGACATTTTTTAGTCTTTTTAGTCCCCCGCAGGAACCCTGTGTATGGTACCAGTATCGGAACACCAAGATGTACCTTTCCATCACTGTATCCTCCGTTTCCAAAACCTACATGTGTAATACTCATTCAGAATACTTGCACCACCTACACTGTGAACTTTTTAACCTAATTTAAAACATTTTTAGTTTGCTAAGATTATGTCTGGCATTTATACTACTTTGACATTTAAAGACTAAATCATAGAGCTTAGGAAATATTTCTAACCATTGTTCAGTTTAAGAGCTCCAGGATTTTTTTCTCTGGGTTTAATAAAACTCCTCATTCCTTATGCACCTATCTTGGGATGTTTTATTTTCATGAGATAATTAAGACTTGACAGTCAGCGGTTAATCCAATATGGAACCCCTAAACCAGGGGTGTCCAAACTTTTCAACATGAGGGCCAAAATCACCAAGTGTCAAGTCCTCGAGGGCCACAAAAGTTAGAATATTTCTTAAAAGAAACAAACACAAAATATTTTGTTCTGCTCAAAAATTCATTATAAATGCAACATTTTAATGAGCAGTCTTTGTTAATACGAGACAGGGATCTCTTATGCTTGACTCAATAATAAAAAGCATCAGATTCATTGGATCTGATTGGTCGACTGTTTTTAGGTTTCTACATTTAGTTCCATCCTCAGCAACAAGACCAGGATCTGGGTCTTTCTTCAGTCCTATTGCTGGATTTAGTCAGGCTTTATGAACAGAGCTCACAAGTCTGCGTTTTGGTAAAAATCAGTGAGGATTTGTGGTTCGTTTTACCAGGAAATAAAGTCGGAAATCTCAATATCTCTTGAATTGTCTCAAAATTTTTTTTATATTTTTGATTGAATGGAAAATTTTGCATATAATAAGATTTTTATTTACTTGGATTTTTTTTGTTTGTTGGGTCTCATGTTAGTAAAAATCTAAAAAATGTCATAAAGCGTCTCTCTGCATCAAAATCCTGCAAGAAAACTAAATTATATAAGTTTTAAAATGCAGCTGAGGGCCACAAAATTCACTCTGAGGGCCGCATTTGGCCCCCGGGCCGCACTTTGGACACGCCTGCCCTAAACTGACCACACCCCAGGTATGCATATTTTTATCCATCCAATCTCATTCCCATATGACAACAATTCTTTAAAAAAAGAAGACGACAATTGTACCGCATTTGATCCTGGACATAATCTGCATAAAAACAAGCGCTCCCTCTTTCTCCCTCAAATGAAAAAGTTCAAAAGTGTACGTAAGAGAAGACAAGAGAGACATTTATTGTTTTATGTTCAATGTAAGCTGTGACAAAGTTGATGTGCAGGGAATAAGTGCAATAAATACTTATATTGGAAAAATTTGTGAGAGAATCGTGATCTCAATTCTAAGCACACACAAAAAAAAAACTCATGATTCTTAATTTATCCAGAATCGTGCAGCCCTATTAGGAATGCATGAGTCTGATGCAATGATCTTTTTGATTCTTTTGTTAATCATGGTCTGAGATTAGGGTGTAGCCTTAGGAACGCTGACTGGTAACCCATGTCTGATGCAGCATCGATGCTTCAATTATTCAATTTAAGTCAATATTAGCAAGCTAGCTATAAGTTTGTCCATGCAGGCATGAGCGAGACCAGTGTCCTTTGGGAAAGGCAACTGAGTTTCTAAATAATGAGTGGACTTAGGTTCACAAGAAAACAGATGGAGACAAACTGTCACAGATTTATTGGTTTTAAGTTGTCAGCAAATAAGAAAAAAGGAGTTTCTTTTTGTCCAGGTTGACCTGGACCCTTGATCTTATCTGGACATGAAATTTGGACCTTAAAAATCAAGTCTGAGAACCCCTGGTATAAAAGAGTTTCTGTTATTGTTTCAAGATGTATTTATGGTGGTTTGTTACAATGACAGGTGATGTCTTTGTACTTGGTGAGAACATTGAGTCTTTATCTGGAATGGTCACTGGATACATTAAGCCAGGTTGTGATCTGTCTATCTATATTGGGGGCAAGACACTGACAATCTTTCCCATCTGGAATGGAGTGGCCTCCATTGTAGACCAACTCTCTCTCCCACCCCCGTGCAGGAACCTGGGCGGGGTCTGTCAGTGACAGCACAAAAGAAGTGTCATCATTCCTGGAATGAAGCGCCAGTTGACGAAGGTTTCTCTCCTCCTTTTTTCTGTGTCGCTATGCATCTCCGCGGGGGGGGGGGGCAACTGGTAGCTGACAACACTGTTGGGGTCATCCCTGGCTGGGCACAACTTTAACCTCTCAAGCCCCTTTTGGCCCTTGTGACCTTAGGTTTTGATGACAGACTGGACTTTTTTGTGAAGCAGCAGCCTGACCAGGTGAGGACAAGAAAGGGCGACAAAAGAAGGAAACATAAAGCCGATGGAGGCTGGGAGACGGCACCGTGGGTCACGGGTCGAGCTGGACAGTTGAGTGATGAGTGCAGCTGTGGACACGTGGAAAGTCTCATCTGTCCTTTGGTCTTGCTTGCCATGTCAGCTGATGTTTCTTTTGTCTTAAAATAAAGACCTCACTAACTCTCCACAATCTGGAGAAAATAAATAAATACAAAAAACTGATGTCAAAGGCTGAGTGTGAAGTTATGACCGTGACACTACGACTGCATAGATCAAACAGGTAATCCTTTTAAAAGGTCAAAGGGACTGACTTACAAAGGAAGTAGGAATAATTCAAATTTGCATGATACAATAAGAATTTTACTGAGGTATGCAAGCAGTTTTTAATATTTATTTTTACTTGTGCATCACTGCAGACAGACCAATACAATGTTTTAGGTTCTGCCAACCAACTTTTTTTTTTCTTTTACCCCTTATGGATTCAGGTAATATCCTACAGAGATTAAGAATCTCTTTACCAAGGGAGGCCTGAAAGGCAGTCGGGGCTTCAGTTTTTTGCACAAGGATACATCGACACACGGCCAGACCCGGGATTGAACCAGGGGCGCTGACATGGAGGGTCGAATTATTTCTACATTCCCTAACTCAGGGGTGTCCAAGCTTTTCAACATGAGGGCCAAAATCACCAAGTGTCAAGTCCTCGAGGGCCACAAAAGTTAGAATATTTCTTAAAAGAAACAAGCAAAACATATTTTGTTCTGCTCAAAAATTCATTATAAATGCAACATTTTAATGAGCAGTCTTTGTCAATACGACACAGGGATCTCGTATGTTTGACTCAATAATAAAAAGCATCAAATTCACTGGATCTGATTGGTCGACTGTTTTTAGGTTTCTAGAAACTACATTTAGTTCCATCCTCAGCAACAAGACCAGGATCTGGGTCTTTCTTCAGTCATGTTGCTGGATTTAGTCAGGCTTTATGAACAGAGCTCACAAGTCTGCGTTTTGGTAAAAGTCAGTGAGGGTTTGTGGTTGTTTTTACCAGGAAATAAAGTCGGAAATCTCAATATCTCTTGAATTATCTTAAAAAATGAATATTTTTGATTGAATGGAAAATTTTGCATTTAAAAAGATTTTAATTTACTTGTATTTTTTGTTTGTTGGGTTTTATGTTAGTAAAAATCTAAAAAATGTCATAAAGCATCTCTCTGCATCAAAATCCTGCAAGAAAACTAAATTATATAAGTTTTAAAATGCAGCTGAGGGCCACACAAAATCACTCTGAGGGCCACATTTGTCCCCCGGGCCGCACTTTGGACACGCCTGCCCTAACTTAAACTTTTCAACAATTTCCAAAAAGAAAATACAGTAGATGCAATTTAGGGCCAAAATTTAAATTTATATTTTAAAGGCAAACAAATATGTAAGAAACTGACAAATTTTAAAACAAAGTATCACATGTATTTAAAATGTCGTAAGAATTAAAAATTCTGAAGGGATTTCTGTGGATTAAGGGCAGAAATGCACCATGAACCATGGACCAAGAACTGCAATGATAACTGAAATAACCATATAGACAAATAAATACTTTGGTCAACCACTGGACTACTGAGGTACAGGCACTGCTGCCACTTAAAACTTTATTTTACTGCAAAAAGAGCCTGGTGACTGTTTATTGTTCTCATGTCCAGATGGGCTTGAAACCATCGCTGACTGACCATCACACAATGTATTTTGGTTAGAACAATCCAGATTGCAGATCTTTTAATTTATATATATTTTTTATTTTTAAGAAACTAAATAGTGTGTGAACCTAAAGACTACCGAAAAAATGTCCATTCAGCAAAAAGTCAAACGCCAGGTTCTGTGCGAGCGTGCTTCCACATTTGGCATTTGTTTGACTTCTGGCTCAATTCGTTTTATTAAAATTAAAAAATGACAATGTTTGACCATATTTTTGCACACCTAAAGTAACATTTGAAAGAACAAATGAGAGAGAAAAAATCTTTAGGTCATTATAACTTGATTTTCTAAATGACAGAGCATCGTTCTAAATTTGTGAGAAGAAATGTAGTCTTTCTGAATGTGTTGCAGGCTTTATAACACTGGATTAAATGTAATTACCTGATAAAATGATGTCACCAAGTCGTGAAGTATCTTGGTTTATTTGGTAAAAACTCGATGCAAATCGAAAAAGGAATCTGAATTTTTTTCAAATTCTTTCACACCATCACCAACATTTTTCTAATTTGGGTTTGTAATAAGTAAGTTACTCGTGTTTTCTTATTAACAAGCCTGTGTGCAGCTGCCATACTGTTTTTCCTCATTCTCCAAAAAAGAAGCACAAAGGAAACAGTCTTTCTTAAACCATGTAATATGTTACTAGACCAGTTCTTTCAGACTACACTAATGGACGCATCCTGAGTTTCCCAACTGCTTCCGATGCCAAAGGTCAATGGCTGCCTCCTCTCCTACTGTTCAAAACTACGAAACGTGAGGGCAGGGTTTGCAAAGTCAGGCACAAACCCTGCTTTAGGTCATAAACACCTCTGCTTGTCTCCCCTTCTTTTTTCTCTCCCCCAGATGAGAGTTGGGTTTGCACTCTGTTAATCTTTCACTACAGGCCCGCTCGCTTTTACATTGGGCCACTGGAGAACAGACGAGGGGAATGAAAGAGGGGTAGTAAACGACAAGAGTGGATAAAAGAGCAGGAAGAAAAAGCCATCGAGAGGGCCAGATGGGCACCTTCACAGTCCATTTATCAAACCCAATGTGGCCCTCCTCTCCCCTCCCTGCTGCTCTCATGTCCTAAACCCCCATGTAATTCTGTAATGATTTTCATTATCATATAATGACCTTACAAAGCCTACAGCAGTTTGCATGGTCAGTACAAAACCCGCAGCTGTTCCCTTCAATGTTTGCTTGCCGACTGTGACAAAGCTTTTTTTTTTTTTTGGAGTTGTTGTTCTTTATGTTAGAGCAGCGACTTCTAGGATCTGATGGGTCAACATGAGGTTATCTGATCCAGACTGGATGAAAGGGAACCACACCGAGCATATGGAAGGAAAACAATATGATGTATTGTTCCAAAGGTTAAAAAAAAACATCAAGAAAAATGCAGAAGAATGTAGATTGGATGATTTTTTGTGTATGCTCTTCCACCAGGAATCCTTCATTACCGGTAATTGCACAAACCTGAAACGTGATCTATGAATTTTTAAAGCCTAAAACATCCCTGATGCCACTGGGAAGTGCCATTTCCTATCCTAATAGGCCTGTTCCCTGGAGGTTGTCTCTTGCTCTTCAATCTGCACTTCCTGTGTGGCACGCTGAGCCGCTCCACTGCGGTACAGTCCCCCACCAACATAATAATCCATCTATTTCCAGGGTACTCGAGGGGCATTTACCGAAGGGACATGGAGGGCAGCATCTATCAAAGAATTCACCATGTGCATCGGGAAAATCCAGTTACCAGAAAAGCTCATAAGAATAAAAAAGCTCTCATAACTTTGTTGGCTCAGAGTGAATGAATGGACTGCTTCTAGTCGCACGGTGAGCACAGGCATCACTCACTCTGAGTGCCTATAAGTCACTTGTGAAGAACTGCTGGTCACCGGGTCCAATTCCTCTTTCTTTCCTTCTTACTTGTCCTAAAAACGCCCCGGAGACAGAAGGAAAGAAAGGCCGGTCCAAGTTCCAGAGCATGGAGTGCCGCTTTAACAAGTGTTTAAGAAACAAAAGTCAGCAAATGTAATCAGTCAGTGCTGGTTGTGTATGTTTATGGGCCTCTAGCAAGAGTCATCAATCAAACTTCTGTTTTTGTTGTTTGTTTTGGGGCTTTTTGCAAGTATTAAATGTAATAACTAAGTCGAAACCATGGAAACAGCGATAAAAACGTTCATTCTAATTAGAATTCTAAAAATAAACAAATTAAGTCAGCAGATTAATGAAAATAATTTCATCTAACCCTCTTTTTATGTCTTATTCTGTACTTTATCTGTATTCAGTGGAGCAAATAAAGACATTAATACTTGTTTTTCCACCCCAAAGAACCAGCGGGGCAATTCTTAACCCTAGTCAGCCGCAAATGTCTAATCAGCACCAGCACGTTCCACTTAACATTGCACATAACCACACGTTTAGCTTTGCACACACACTATCTGTTGACAACCACTTGACAGGATGACCCCTGACTTTTTTTTGTAAGTGGGGACGATGAAGGTCAGGGATTAACATTAAACATGAAGGAGAAGGTATCAGGAGCGGCCAGAGTTCAAACATATTGTGCGGGAGGTTTGACCTGCGCCAATCTCATCTGTTTTCCACCGCTGATAGAGCAAATGTCTGTCTGTCCTGCCGACAAGGGCTGAGCATTTCCTGTCCTGGTCTGTGATACTTGTTGTCAGGATCTTAGGGTGCAGAGTCTAGGGTTAGTAGGTGGTAACGTTGCATTGTGGGTGGCGGGGGTCAGCGCTGATGGTGAGATGGTTTCTAGCTTTCAGCACATGCAGCTGGAATGCACTATCTGAGCGGGACCCACATGAGAGCTGTGAGGCTCTGGGCGTCAACACAGGGGAGCAAGGTGTGTGGAAACAGCCTGTTTACAAGGCTCATCTGGATGGGACGTAGCAAAGGGTCATCTGGAGGGGACGGCTCAAAACAAAGGGGCTCCACGGGGCGATGAGGACACCAACACAGCAGGACGTTAGCATACTTTATTTTTAGGAAGAAAAGAAAGTTAATTTGGAGTATTTCAAGTCCGGGGACAGAACCCCTTACATGCTTGAGTTTTAAGGATCATGTGCACGGGTTTGTCTGCGCTCGACACTGAGGTCAAATCTGTTGAAAGAGACAATAAGCAGTGGAACATATGTCCACGGAGTGCTTCGTTTGTGTTCCCTCGCTGGCACTGAAGAAGAGGGTGACTGTGAAACTGAACAGCTAAAATAATACCGTGGGGCTTGTGAAAGGCCCTTCGTTATCTGAATAAAGGGCCAGTCCTCTAATCCCAGCACTCTCTGTTCTTATCTGCAGGGAAGGAAGTGAGCGGGCTTATCCAAGACACACGTGTCGCTGTGATCGCTGCCAGGACCAAGGAACATAAAACAGTCACAGCGCTACGTTTCGGAGGAATCCACACCGGCTCTTCAGACCGAAACATCAACCAGTCAACCAAGAAGCTGTGTGGTTATGTTTCATGAACCTTCTGCAAAACTCTACATCATTTAAGGGAGGAATGCAAATAAACTAAAGGTGATGCTCACTGCTAACATCTGATTCTGTATTGTTATGACTTATTTAGTTATATTTGATAGTAAATAAACTAAACACAAAAAGCTTTTAGCATTCTAGCTGTCGAGTCTTGATGACAAAAGTCTAATGTTCAGTCATTCTTAACCAATGGGCCCCGGCCCAACCATGGGTCGCGAGCGCCACCTTGTGGACCGCAAAATCATTTCTATTTTGCACTTATGGGCCCGGAGGGCCGTAGTAGGAACACAGGTAAGAATGACCGCAATACATAATCTGAGCACATGGGGTGGCAATGCGCTACCTAGTTGTTTATGAAGCTCAAACAACCAAAAGAAGACATTTAAATCTCCGGAGTTGGACTTCAGCCATTCGTACTCGGCGCGTTAACAATGGAGACGCTTTTGAAAAGAAAGAGAGACAACAGTGATGATGGCAGTTCTCCACAAAAGGCAAAATGTGTGCGCAAGTACAATCCTGACTTCATTAAGTATGGATTTATAAATGGAGGGAGCGAGGCAGAGCCCAGTGTGGACTAAAATGATCAAATGAAGCATGAAGCCGTCGAAGCTAAAACGGCACCTCGAAACCAAACATCCGGTACTCGTGGGGAAATCGCTCGAATATTTCAAACGAAAAGAAAATGGACTACAGATGCAAAAAAAGACGATCGTGTCACTGACTGGAAATTCTAAATGTGCTTTAAAAGCCAGCTACCTTGTAGCTAGACATGTTGCGCAGAGCAAGAAAGCGTTCACTATTGCAGAGGAGTTAATTCTCCCATCTGCTGTGGACATGTGCCGCAAGATGATCGGAGAAGCTGCTGCAAAAAAGTTACTGACCATCCCGCTCTCTAACGACACAGTGAGTCACCGCATCACGGAAATGGCCTCAGACATGCAGAACCAGCTTCTTGAGCGGATGCTTTTTTGAGAATTATATTTAAATATTTTTAGCGTGAATGATTATTTTGTTGATGACTTACTTGAGCCTTAAATGCTTGATTGTTCCAATGACTCGTTCAGTTTGTATTATTTTATGTGCAGGTTTACAAACGCATGACAAAAATAAATTGCTTTTTGATGAGCACATTATTTCACGTGATTTATTTACACTATGAAACTAATAGATTTGGACTAGTAATACAAATCATGTGTGAGATTAAATAATATTTATTAATTAATATTAATATTAATTTGATGGGCCCTGGGTAACTTCATCCTGGAAATGTTGGGCCTTAAGTTTAAAAAGGTTAAGAACCCCTGGTTTAGATAATGGCTCAATTTCAGTAAAGCTACATAACGTAGGTAAAGATTTAGTTAAAGTGCCCATGACATCGGTTTCTATGTTTTCTGACTTATCTATCATGTTGCAACGTTGAGTTCTCGCCTTAAACCTGCCAGAAAGAGCAAAAAACGGCGTCCATCTGTCTCCTAGTCCAGCCAGTGAGAAGCTCTTCAAGATTTCAGACCCAGGTTTCAAACCGTTTTTTTCACTCCAGCCCGCTATGAGGTCATAGCGATCCGGACTTGCTTATATGGTCAATTCTCCGCCCACATGCACGTTCACGACAACTGGAGCGAGGCAGTGCCGCCGCCATTGCCCATAGACCGTGTAGTGTTTAGTTTCAGTTTCGTTTCTCTTTCATGCGACGGCACTGCCCCCTACTGGGCACTGCCCCCTACTGCAGCAGAAGTGTCAGGCTGCCAAATAAGGAGAAACCCAGCAGAACCGGAAGGCGGCGCTTTCTTCTGATCTCTGAGTTGCTCGTTAGGAAATAATTACAGCGTATTTTGAGTTATAATGGTGCAACGCTGATCTAGAGGCATCAAAGATTACACCTGTTTAATATAAAGTGATTTAAATATGGAGTCACAGGCACTTTAAGTTGTTGGTTATGAGCTAAACTCCTCTGTGGCTCAAATGATGCATCTGCTGCAACTTTATCTACTCTCATAAAGAAAGGTTGACATTTTCAACAAACAGAAAAAAATGATTTTGTAAACCCTTTCCAAGTTTTTCCACATTCTTGTCGGTTTCAGACTCATTTTCAAATTGGCTGAATTCATCTTTCAACTTATCAATCTACTGTCAGCATCCAGTAATGAAAAAAACAATTAACAAATTGTTCCAGCGGAGAGTTATTTGTCTGACCCTGGCTCTATATTTCGTGTTACTCAGCTACTGTGCATTTGGGCACTTTAGATGCTGATTAAATGTTTTTGTTTTCTTGCCCTAATTTGTGTTTTAAGCAAACCAGTCTCCTAGGTCTGTTTTTGCACAATAAAGTTGTCGTGAGTGGTCTTCTGTAAAATGTTGTAGATTCTAAATTGGATTATTTTATTTGTTTGGCATTGCAAGAACTAGTGATATAAGTAAAATGTATCAGAGCTCAGGGACAAATGTCAAAATAAGAGTCTGATTACATATGTCAATAGGAAATCCCTGTATAATGTTTATAACAATGTGACGTAATGCATGTAAATGTGCAGAAAATGTCTACATTTTTCAACTCTGATTCCTAAATATGACTGAATTAAACAAGAAATGTGCACATATTTTATTGGACTTATGGACAACATGTTCTATCTTGGTCAGGAGTTGAAGCAAAATATCTTCATCTGATGGAAAATCATTCGCTCGGGATGGGGGGGGAAGGATATAGGTAGTGAGCTCTGCTCGAGACCGGCAGGTCCAAACGGACTTCTGTCCAGGTGGAGGAAACACGTAGTAAAATACGCAAAATCAATGTAATAATATAAATAATCATTATTTTCTTAAAGAAAAATAACATCTAATATTGACATATGCTCAGAACGAGGTTTGAACCCAGGACTCCAATCTGAAACGCGGTTGCTTTACTGCTAGACTACAGTTCTTTACTCTCTCTCACTCCGCTTTTTCTCGGTGTCACTCATTTCTTCTCCTACCTTCTACGTTCATGTGTGAGAGGGATGCTGATTCGTGGATCTAATAACGTAAATAACCATAATAACACTTTGCTGAGCTGAAAGAGAAACTTCATTCAAAAACCATTTGAACTTTTTTATAGCACAAACCATTGTGGAGTGCAGAAATGCGTCGAAGGGTAAAGGGTAAATGCGGGACAGTGTCTAAATTTGTGCAACGTGTGAAAAGTAATGAAAACATGGGACAATCCTGCACAAAACGGGACATCTGGTCACCCTAACCGCTAGCGTAAATCCTGGACTGAGGGGCTCGTTCCGGACCGGTCTATCCAGATCACGCCTCCTTCACCTGAACCCAGCTCCTCACACAGCAGCACCTTGTTCCGCTGGGGTGCTGTAGTTTTATTGGCGGGGACGCAGCATTATTTTCTGCTGGGTATTGGTGGGGACTCATCACCTCCATCCACGCTAAAGGATGTCCGCGCTGCTCCGCGGGCGCGCCATGGTTTAGGTCAGTCTAGTACAGGACTGACGCAGCGCGCCATAAAACGCTGCTTGGAAAATCGCACCCATGACCTTCATCATTCTCACATATCTTTATCAAAAAGCAGCACTGAGTGACTTTTAACCAGTAGGGGGCAGTAGGAGGCTACGATTAAAAGTTTCACATTTACCGTCGTAAATCATCTCACGCCTGAACTTTTTCCAGCCCAGTCTGCAACAGCTTTCAGCTAAGTTGTTTTTATATTTCTTTTGAATGTATAAATATATAAGTTCATAAACAGTCTATCTTTCTCTCTCTGCCGGTTCTGCCGTAAAGCAGAAAGTGACATCATCTTTGAAGAAACGGGCCGAGGCTCAAAACTGTCTAGTGCGATATCTGGCCAGTAGAGGGGTGCAAACATGAAACTAGTCAAGTTTCTAACTAAAAAATCATTGAGATCAATTTTAATGCTCTAACTTAAAGTGTTAAAAACTGCTCAGTATTGCTTTAAGAGCGAGCAAGCGAGAGAGATCTGATCTGACTGAACTTTTTTCTCTTTTGTCCCAATTGACGGAATTCCGTCCCCACGACGGAGAACTTTAACCCCTGATCTTGGTGCAAAAGAGCAAAACAAATAAACAAACGTCTGCTGTTTTGGAAGGGATTTTAAAATCAAAGTCATCCGTCATAGCTGTTTTCGTGCACGCCTAAATCACGAGACAGCGAACCATGTTGGGAACAAAGTCGGAGGTTACCTGTCTCTCCACGTCTGTCTCTGCTGCTGTCTGTCTGTTAAGGCAGTCAGCAGGGTTTCCGCCATCTCCCTTCTTCCCTCTTCTGCTCGGCCTTCCTCCTCCACGGTCGTCAGGAAGAGCATCGTCTGCAAATCAGAGCAGAGTTGGGAAATAGATCTAATGAATAGAACCGAATGGAAACAGGTGTCGCTGAACCTGAATCACTGACACTCACCCGATCCTTTCTTCAGCTTCATTTGCAACACAAAAGACACATGCTAGACTAAACTATATTTTTTAATTTTAGGCTCAAAAGTGTGAAATTAGGTGGAAAGACAATCTGAAGCTCTTCCTGCAACCCTTGAGCTTCTCTCCTCAGTTAGAAATTACACGGCTCTGAGCTGACTCAATTATAACATCCCCGGGACGGCAGCATACAGTAAGTCTAGTATAAAGTCAGTTTCACATCAGAGGATGGGCAAATTACACCCAATATTAGAGTGTGAGTCAATTAATCACGTCCTGCACAGCGCAGTGTAATGTGTAAGTATCCCCCTGTTGAACATGAATTACAGGCCAGCTTAAAGTGTGACGTGGCACATCACCGCTAATCAGAGACATCCCGGCAAACCTTCGCCTCCAAGTCCTCCGCAGCCTCTAAGCTGGCTGAGAGGGAGTCAAACGAAAAAGGATCTGGCAGCCCAAATTAAATGCAGCGCTGTCAGCCACACTCAAATCCCTCTTTCCCCTCACCGTCTCCCTCTTCCCCTCTACCCGTCACACACTTCCTCCCTCTCTGAATATCCTTAAATGCCCCCCCTTTCCCCAAGCCTCTGAGAAGTGATGGATCTGTAACTGTGACTGACTCTGACGCCTTGTTAAGAACAGTCTCTTCCTGTCACATCCACCACTCAAGCGCGTTCATTTCTTCCCATTAACAGTGACTCGCCTCCCCAGTCATCCAACCTTCTTTTTTTTTTAAAAACCCACAATATAAGAGAACCTTCATTTCTTTCTGCTCTCCCTCTTTTTTTTAATCCCTTTCTGACAATCCACCTGTCTGTCTTAATTCATGTGACGATGGCTTTGATTGCCTGTGTGTGTGTGTGTGTGTGTTTCCAAAGGAGAGGAGTAATATGCTTACTTCCCCCTGCACCACACAGGACAGGTGTCAAAACATGTAGCGGTGTGTGACTGATTACACCTGACTCGGAGGAGACACCAAAGATTACGGTGACCAGGATGAGGCAGGACCGGCTGTACTCCCTCTGGAAACTGTGTCTTTCAGTTTGGATCAAACTCTGTCCTCCTGGGATGAGTGACGTGCTGAGAAAGTACCAGAAAGTAGATTCAGACTGTATCACATTCTCAGCTGGTAGACATAGCGTTGGCGCGCTGGCTGGCTTTGTAGCGCGCTATCAAGTGTTTCGAGCGCAACGCCGAAGAGCCAAGTGAGTCACGGTTGATCTGAAACCTGATCCGGTGTGATTCTGAGCTTGCTTCGATCTAGATTGATAAAGAGAGGGATAAACGTCGCAAGAAATGTCCTTTAAAAGTCGCGAGATCTGATCTAGCCCAATGATGACGACATATCAATAAATACACACCCCAACACTTGAAATCTGCAAGCCCATTTCATAAAAAAAAACAAAAAACAATATGTTTTAGATTTGTGGGTATGTTTGATATGATTTTAATCAGCATGGCTGTGTATCTTTTTTTTTAAGGCATTTTCTCACAGAAATGTGTGTGCCAGAATGTGTGCATGTGTGATCTTGTGTTTAGAAGAGCCGGTGCTGAGAGAGGCCTTCAGGTTTAGCCCCAGGCTGATCCCCAGGCCATTTAGACACCCCGCTGGTTGTTTACTGGTCAAGCCCAGCCTCAGCCACACCGCAGCCCTTTATCTCTGGGCCTGTGTTAGCACAAATCAGCCCCTTCTTTACTTCTATTTACCCCTTGATGACAGTAGCTGTCCTCGCAGTCCACCTCTATCAGCCTGATGCTGACCACAGATGTCCCTCTGACCCTTGCCACAACTCGAGGTGAGTGAGAGGACACTAGGTGCCTCCGTCTCCAGTTCCCAGACCCCAAATCCAGCCCTGTCTATTTTACTACAAGATAGGCATAAACATTTCCTTCCCTGTGCAGAGGCAGGATGGGTAAACAAACATGCAGCCAAGCTAAGGTGGTATTTTTTGTTTGTAGAGAGCTGAAGTGATGATAGTGTTCCAAGCGAGGGCTGGCTGGGGGGCAGCCTGGGGCGGCTCACTAACACCTCGAGCCAGGACTGTATCTTAACACCAACAAGCATCTGTCTATTCGATCACATTTCTATTCAATAACAACATGTCACTCATTCAACACAGAATAACACAATGGGATGGCTGTTGCTGCACACGGTGCAACATGATGTAAATCTTCACAGGGTGACTGTCTCCGCTTACATAATGGTTGAGAAGTTAAAAAATGATGCACGTCAGACTGAAAGTTTTCACTCTATAAAACTCAGCTACTGACTGACCACCAAGGCGTCTGAGAAACTATTAACACTCTATGAAACGCCAAAGCAGACTTCAGACCGGGACTTTCAGGAGACCCAAAGTACTCTTAAGCTCACCGGCTCTCAGTTATAGAGGAAAACTTCAACATCTGCAAATCCCAAACCTGACCTCCCTTATTAACCAGCTTAATCAGTCCCTCCAGGATTTCGCGATGTTGCGATCGCAACTATCAACGCAAATTCTGCCAATCCTCGCAAGTTTTGCACGTCTTGCATTTTTATCCACTCAGCGCAACTTGAACGCAAATTTGACCAATCACGACGCATTTTCTTGGGTTGTTTTTAAAGAACGTCATCACGTACACTTCCTGTTTACTCCCGAGGGTGAAATATGTCTTTAACGTATTAATTTCGATTTATAAATTAGAAAATAAAACGTGTTAAAAATGTAATCGCAACTTGCATTTGAGGCATGGCGGAACACTCGTCAGCATGATCTCCTCCCCGATGCGACGCACACACCGGACCTGACGCTGCCTGTGTGTAAATTCAGAGGCTGCAGCGGGTCCAGGTGGTCTCTGTAAGCTCAGGCCACCGCTCCTTCAAAAGCGGAAAGTAATCGGCGGTGAAACTGAGCATTCTCTAGCCTTTAGAGTTATTCCTGCCCCTTCCTCGCTGTACGGTCCGGTTCGGATGGAGACCCGACCCGGATCCGTCATTGAAGACGAGGCAAAAGCTTCAAGACCGTGGGTCAGTTTGAACACAGCACTGCTAAAAACTATTCACTCATACCGTGTTTCCACATGATGGAAATCTTTGATTATTATTACTTTAAACAATACCCTTCTGAAAATGTACTTCAAATGAATAAATAAAATAATATAGTATTGTACTTTAGGGATATTTGATGGTTTTTCTACTGTTTGGAGCCAACATGTAATTTAAATGCATTATTTTATAAATTAAAGGAGCTTTAGTTTATAATATTAAGTCTTTTATTTGATTCTGTCCCACAATAAAATCATTTTAAATTTAAAAAAAGGCTTTTTAGGGCAAATTTTCTAGTTTAAAATGTAATTGATTGTGATTAAATAAATACAAAGTATAAAATTTGATTAGTGTTTTTTAATCGAGTCCCCACCACTAATTAAAATGTTAAAATAAGATGCACACACATTGTATAAAGCCAATAGTACAGACTATAGAAACATTTAAAAGGAAGGGAATTTATATTATTAAACTGATGCCTTTCTGAAGGTGCCTTTTGCACCTGATTTGTGCACTTTAAATTCTTTTGTCTGCAGGATTTTATTCATTTTTGTATTCAAATGAATGTAAACAAATG
Organism: Callopanchax toddi; assembly: GCA_006937965.1. Lineage (NCBI taxonomy): Eukaryota > Metazoa > Chordata > Actinopteri > Cyprinodontiformes > Nothobranchiidae > Callopanchax > Callopanchax toddi. The sequence goes on along the minus strand of SSNR01000042.1, from coordinate 2,114,982 downwards.
TAGGTACCATGAAACATTTATTGATTTATAATACACAGACAAGAAACACTTTAGTTTTTGTACTTCTGTGAACCTGGAGCTGTTCTTTTTTTGTTCAAGCAAAAAGTCGAAGCCTGAATGTTCTGCTGGACGGTCAAGTGTTCTTCCATTGTACTTATTACAATTAAAATGTTAGAATTTCATCATTTGACATGTTTAATGGATTTTTAAAACCAAATTTCAACTGATTATTGACAAAATTAAACAAAAACGCAAAAGAAAATATTGCAACTTTTCACAAAAGCTGTCGTAAAAATCAGGCTTTTTAGTCCGCAACCATCACAAAAAATTGCCGCGAAATCCTGGAGGGACTGCTTAATAGACGGGGAGACTTCTAGACCAGAATAGACCATCACAGTGACAGGTGGCTATCTACAGAAAAATGGGGTAAACAAACACCAAATATTTCTGGGTTTCGGCTGTTGACTGAGGTTAATTTGCCAAAGCAGTGCCTACCCTCCAAAGATCACCTGTGTCCGTCAGATCAGCAGTCTCTCTGCCTGTCTCTCTGACACTTCAGTGTATAACAGCCCAGCAACATGCCAGCAAACTTCCCTGTCCTTATGTTCGCCTACGTGTTCCTGGGACACTATGGAGGCAGCAATGGCACTAACTGGTAATCCATTCTTTCGTTTGTGATTGCTGAGCAATGGCAGGCAACTCTATAGTGACAATCTGCAAGCATCTACAATAATAAATATCCAACTATCATGCACATCAGTGTGTTTTAGTCTTATTTGGATGCCTGATGTGATAAAGATCTAGTTTTTATTGGATAAATTAATATTACCCATCACTTTTTAAACTAACATCACCTTATGTTGAAAAATTATGGTGCTAGACCTGTTCTGGAAAAATCGTATAAATTATGTTATGCTCAATCCCACAAGACCTAGCCCATCTGTTAGCACTTGGAGTATGTGTTGTGATTTATTCTCTACTGCAATATCATATTTCAGCTAATGTTTTTGTAAAGTTGACCACGTTAAAGCCACCTTTGTGTTTGCTAGGTTCAATTTGTTGCGTTGGCTATCTTGAATGGGGTTCATTCCAAATGGTAATCAGTTGTTGATGTACTGTATATATTCAAAAATTGGTTTATGAGAGCCTCATTAAAATTTGCCCAGTGGTTCATGAGAAATTTTGAAACAGACAAACAAGGTGTAAGTAAGTAAGTAAGTAAGTAAGTAAGTAAAGTTTATTTATATAGCACTTTTCACAGAAAAAAATCACAAAGTGCTTCACAGAAAACAGAATCAAACATGATGAAAAACAAATAAAATCAATAAAACAAACAAAATATCATTACAAAACAAAATCATTAAACAACAACAAGAGAACACAAAATAGTTATTTAAAAGCGGTTCTGAATAATTGGGTCTTCAGCTGCTTTCTAAAGGAGTCCAGACTGTCTATACAGCGTCAAACTAAAGGAAGGTCATTCTAAAGTCGCGGTGCAACAGACTGGAAGGAGCGATCACCTCGACTTTTAAATCTGGTCCTTGGAACTGTTAGGAGATTCTGGTCTGTGGACCTGAGGACTCGGGTTGGAGCGTACGGCTTTATCAGTTCAGTAACATAAACAGGAGCTTGACCATGTAGGGCCCTGAAAGTTAGAGTCAGGATTTTAAAATGAACTCTACATTTAACAGGTAACCAGTCAGAGACCTCAGAATAGGAGTGATGTCATCTTTCCTGTTTGCTCCAGTGAGGAGCCTCGCTGCAGAGTTCTGGACCAGCTGAAGGCCATAAAGGGCTTTTTGGTTCAAACATGTGAAAAGTGTGTTACAGTCATCTAGACGGGAGGAGATCAAAGCATGAAGAACCATTTCCAGTTCAGGTTTTGACACCAACTTTCTCAGTTTGGAAATATTTCTCAGATGATAAAAACAGTTTCTGACCAGCTGTTTTGAGTGACCTTCAAGAGACATTGATTGGTCGAATAGAACACCCAGAATCCTCAGGTTTGACTTTACAGCAGAACTTAAATGTCCAATATGTTGACTGATCAGAGGGACCATCCTATCAGGGGCAACAATCAGACATTCAGTCTTTTCAGGGTTTAACTGAAGGAAGTGATTTTCTAACCAGTTAGTAGCTGACAGACACTCCAGTAGTTCAGACAGTTTGTAGAACTCTGAGTCCTTGAAGGAGCAGTACAGCTGAATGTCATCTGCATAAAGGTGGTAGGAGACATTGTGACATCTACTAATGATCTGTCCAAGAGGATGGATATATAGTAAAAACAGGAGAGGACCCAGAACAGAGCCTTGGGGTACCCCACAGAACAGATCTGTAGTATCTGTACTCCAACACGTAATGCCCAGGTTTTAAGTGAAGATCAGTTAGCGCTGATACTATGTGTTTGGGATGACTCTCGGTTAAAACTGGCAGAATTGCAGCCATTTTTCTGTTTGCTAATGTTGATTTCTGAATGAGGTTGTCTTCAAAGTTAATCAGATTATTACTTTCTAATAGTTTATGTGACGTCAGTACAGTTCATGAGATATTTGCTAACACAAACTAACAAATGCATTAATCTACAGACATTTGCAAAGACATTATAGTGCATTGTTTGTCTTTTGATGGAGGGCAAAAATCAATAGGCTGTAGAGAGGCTGTTGAACTCTTATGGTCACCAGGTCAATGACCTGAAGCTCAGCTGGCATAATGCTTCCATTCATGCATTTAGAATATTATCAGGGGAAAGCATTTCTCAACTTTTTTTTAGAATATGTGATTTCCAAAATTGACATCAATGTACACTGAAGAAAGAGAATAGTTGAACCAACTTAATTGAATTGATTCAACTGGTAACAAGTAATTCAATTAAGTTCATCCAACTTAAATTATCAAGTTTGTTTAACTTGACAGATTTAAGTCAAACTTACTCAAATCATTTAGTTTCTTACAAATTAAAAATTCAAATCCTTCTGACCTAAATTTATGTAAAATCAACTCAAATTTTTAGGTTTTTCCAAATGAAAACACTGAACTATCAAAAGCACATTATCAATTACTTCAAAATTAAAAGAGACTGGGGTGCCCAGAGAAAACTCACATGCATGGGTAGAACATGCAAGCTGGCCACAGAGCTGGGAAGTGAACCCACAACCTCCTTCCTGCGGAGCAACAGTGCTAACAACATGTGCCACCAAGCAGCTCACTATTTCATAAGATTTAAAAAATAATTATGCAGTGAATACTTTTTTATACTTCAAAATGTTTTCCTACTCCTTGAAATTAGTTGACTATTTATGGATACTTAGTTTTTGTCACTAACCTGCTAGCAGGGCTTAGCTATTCATAAATATTTAACTCCATTCAGAGAGTAGGAAAGTATAGAAAAGTGTTTATTGCATAATTACTTGCATTTGTGCAAAATTGTTAAATTTGTGATATTCTCACAAACTTTAAAATGTTCCATCTCTGCAATGAATTATTTTTTCTTTTAGCCAACTTGAAATTCTAATTACAATGGAAGTATTTTACACTAAAAACTAAAATAACACGCTAAAACACACATTTAAGATGCTTTACATTTAAATAGTTTTTTAAGTTCAAAGTAATTGATAATGTGGTTTTTGATAATTCAGCTTTTCAATTTGGAGAACTTAATAATTTGAGTTGAATTTATATAAATTTCAGGCAGAGGGATTTGAATTTTTGATTTGTACGAAACTAAATGATTTGAGTAAGTTTTGACTTAAATTTTTCAAGTTAAACAAACTTATTAATTTAAGTTGGATAAACTTAATTGAATTACTTGTTACCAGTTGACACAATTCAATTAAGTTGGTTCAACTTAACTTTTTCTTCAATGTGAATATCACTGACTTTTACTTTGATTGAACCCAAAAACTTAAGTTGTTCTGACTAAACCAAAATAATAGGTCAGATTTAGGTAAATAAGTCCATCAACTGAACTACAGCCCAAATACTCTTTTTAGAGTGTAGTCAGTTTTCTCATGTAACAACATTACTCCAAAACCCAGCCTCCTCTTGGTTTAACCACAAGACCAGCGCATTACAAAATGTAGACTTTTGCTACAGTTTTAGCCACTCTGACACCTGATTTCATTGGCCTTGGGGGTGGGAGTTTGGCAGACTCACAGCTGCCTGGATCTTCCTCTACCCTTTAATACAAGGAACCAATATCACTTTGACCGCGGGAGGAAAAAGGCATCAGGCACCTTGCTCTGGGTAATGGATAGCTTCTGCTCACTGATATAAACAACAGGGGAGTTGTGATCCTGTCAAGGCCGTTTCCAGTCTGAACAAGGGATCTGTGTGTGTTAGCTACTCGCCGCCACAGAGTTACTCTGCACTTGAGGGGGGAACTCTCTACTGGTGGAAAAAATACACTATACCACTATAGTTATGAAAAGTATTAAAGTATTTTTGCATGCTGTCATGCGATTAGAGATGGCAAAATTAAAGCCTATTCAAAATTAAATTTACTTTGATTTTTATGTTGTATGATTAATTGATAATGCACGTGTGCGAGTGAGTTTGTGTGTCCTTGATAACTGTTGTGGTTTGCACAGGGAAGCTGCGCTAGCTGTAATTTAGCAAAAGAAGCAAGTTCCATTAAAAAAACATATTTTTTTCCTCGTCTTCTTGAATATTTCTGCAAGTTTAAACACTGTTTATAACTGAAAATTACAGGGCAATAACCTAATTTGGTTTAAAGATAGTGTATTTCTAAATGAATTCCTTGCATGTACTTTCCAAAAGCTATTTTGAAATCCCCTATTAATAAAGCAGTTGACAAATCCAGTTTCTTATGAATTCATATCATGCCAAGCAGTGACGAGAACTGAAACGCAGCCCTGTGAGTTCACTGAATATTGTAGAAAATCCTAAAATATGTCAAAAACTGCAATAAGAATTCTATTTCTTCATTTATTTCCAATTTCCGAGAGGAACATGGAGAACCCCCTGTTTTTATTGAGTGCCTGTGTGTGTGTGGGAAGGTGAATGTGGGTGTGTAGATGTGTTCCTTCAATCTCCATGGTGACCAAAACCGAAGCCTCTCTGCCGGTTTGACCTCTGCAGGGTCTCGGGCGTCATCAATTATGTCAGCCAGTAAAATAGGCTTTGCTACACACAGCAGATTATATGGAGTGTAAAACATTAGAAAAATGTGTCTAAAACATCAGAGCAACTTGTTTGAAGTGACAAAGGGTTGGGAGAAATAGAGTCAGTCCCGAAAAGGAAAGACCCCTGACAAGTGATTCTGTTTGAAGGCTTTGTAACACACTCAAGTGGGCAGGGATGCTTTCTTTGACCCTTACTGCAGTCCATCTTCTGGACAGAATGCAAGCAGGATGGACGGACATATGCTTTGCACAGGGTCAAATGAAGCAGAACTCAGGGGCCTTTTGAGGTGCTCTCTTTTGGTGGTGAGAAGAAAAGGCAAATCTGCTGTCAGGTCGTAATCCAATTGGCCCTCAAATATCACATAAAAATTCACCGGCCTGTTTTTCTGCAAGGCCTTTGTCTCTGTCCCGTGATAAGGGGTGTGGATCCAGTTGGTTTTAATGGCTAAACCACATACTTCATAGTCTGAATGAGCTTTCCAGCACACTAAGAAAGGGGGCTACACACACACTTGTGCAAACTCCTGAGCGGCCTAGTTTAAATGTGCAATCCATCCATCACTAGAAAGCTTTAAGAGGCCCTTTGACTAATTCAGTACAATGAAGACAGAACTGGACAGAGATGTTTGCGATGAGCGTGACAGTCAAGCGCCTTCTGCTCTCTTAACCCCCCCCCCCTCCTTTTCTCTTTGAGTTTATGAAAGCTGAGTCTAGATTTTAGCTAGATAGCAGATTGCGATCAGCACCTCATTCTCCTGCCAGTAGAAAGCTTTTTGCTGACTGGGGCCAAAGCCAGCCTTTTTAAGCCCAGGAGTTACAGTGTTACTCACACTGCACCATACATCAGGTCTTCAAAAATGCTAAACCAATAAAAAGGGTTTCCATCCATCTTGACATGCTTGCATAGAAGAATTCAGTTTTATTGGTGGTGGTGGTGGTGGTGCAGGGGGGGGGAAATGTGCCTGCTGGGGCAGAAATGCTTGGCTAACAAAGTTTTGATTGACTGAGAGAGGTCTGCAAAGTCTTTAGTTTTAGCATCTGGCTGCAGCAGTGAGACTATGCAGGCCTTCTTAAATGTCATGTCTGACATCAAATGTGAATTAGCTATAGTGGTACAGTAAAAGAGAAGGACTGTATCTTAAGTACAACAGATTAAGATCTCCAGATTCAAAGTTCCTTGCCATAAAAAATATAGTTATACTGTATAGGAACACAAGGGCAGTACAATATTGTAAATACAGCCTGGTTTTAAAGATAAGCTAGTTCAGGATTTTGTCAAAACAGCTTATTTAAGTGGTACTTTAAAGTATATTACAGTGAGCATTGTGTTCTACTATTTTGTGCTAAGATCAAATGGTAATTTAGGCTATTATTCTGTATTAAATAGGGATGGGTATCGGTATCAGTTTTTCGATAATATCGGCCGATATTGGCAATATCTGTAAATATCGGTATCGGTTTTTGTAATGATGACACACGTGACCTTTACACACCGCGCACATATTATACATCAAACTGTTCGACTACTTCTCCTCTCTCCCAAAATGTCAAAATATAACAAATCTGATGTATAGTTTTAGAGATATTTTTTATTTATTTGGCACACCTTGCATTAAATACTGTGTTTGTCTTTTTTTTTAAATGAGGGCTACCCCACTTATATCTGTATCGGTTTATATCGGTATCGGAAATTAAGAGTTAGACAATATCGGATATCGGTAAAAAAGCCAATATCGAGCATCCCTAGTACTAAACTAGACTCCAACTGTTGGTTACAAATTGCTAACGTCATTTCCAAGGGAGTTTTTAAAATGTTTCAAAATGTTGACAAAGTTTCTGAATTCTTGCATGAGTTCTTGTAGAATTTTGAATAAGTTTTAAACATTTGCAAGACAATTGTGTTGTTGTTTATGTTTGTTTTCTTACACTTTTATCCCAAAGTGACTTACAACCATTTCAACTTTGAACAACCTATCAGGCATGTTGTGATTTGTAGGGGAAACCAGAGTACCCAGAGGAAACCCAGGCATGCATGGGGACAACATGCTAACTCCACACACAAAGGCTGCAGCCGGGGTTCGAACCTGCAACCTTCTTGCTACCAAAGGCTTGACAAAATTGTGAATAAAATGAGCATGAGATGCTTTAATGAAGACAAATTAAGACATAAAAAAGGCATTTTGTGGTGAAATTGCTGCAAAATGTAACCCTTACCATTGTGACTCCACCTGGAAACTTGCTTTTTTCTCTAAATATTTGTGGCGCCAAATAAAATGGTGAAATACAGGCTTAAATTTCATATCAGTGTGTTAGACAACAGCATAACACTGTGAACACTGCAAAAACTGATTTCTAAGAAAGTAAAACAGCCTTGTTTTTAGACATTTCGACTTATTTTGTCTAAAAAGAAAATATATTCTTACAGCCCTACTTGAAATAGGCCAAATCTTCTTAAATATGGTCACATTTTCTAGATTTTCTATGGGTAAGGAAATTTTGCTTGGCTAGATTCCTTAAAAATAGCAGCATTTTCTGCATTTAGAACAATTCGCTAGTTTTAAGGAATCTAGCAAAGCAAATTTTGCTTACCCCATTGGCAGATATGTTTTTGCTCAAATCTAGAAAATTTGACCATATTTAAGAAGATTTGGCCAATTTCAAGTAGGGCTGTAAGGATATATTTTCTTTTTAGACAAAAATAAGTCAAAATGTCTAAAAACAAGGCTATTTTACTTTCTTAGAAATCAGTTTTTGCAGTGAAGTAGTGAAATATAACTTGATTATGAATTATATACTGCATAAGGATGCTGTCTACTTCAGTGTGGTAAGAAACTCTTACACATTTTAACATGCTTTTACATGTAATAAAGCATGCTCAACAAAGCTGTATATATTCTTAGAAGACTTTGGTATAATGTAATTAAGTAGAAGGAATTAAAAGTAAATATGGTGCGCTTTGGATTGAGTTACACCACGGACTTAATTATTGAAATAAATCATAAATCTGCATTCCAGTGTATTCTTCACATCCAAAAAGCTCACGGTTCAAACTTCTATGTATGACAATTGATTTGGCAAAGAGTTTTTAGTTTTAATTTTCCTCAAAAGAGCTGTTAATTATAAAGATGTTCGGTGGCCAACTTTTATTGCAAGTGTGCTGAATTTAATCAGTGTTTTGATACAGCCTCAGAAGATTTTTCAAACAATCTGTTCTGTGGAAAAAAACCTTATCTCAGAAAGAAAAAAGAGAAAGGAAGAACAATGACCTTATGAATTGACAATACTGAAGAGGAATCTTCTATGCAAAAGGTAAAGAATAAAAATAAAACCCAACAATTTCTAGAAGCATTCCTTAAGACTGTTGTTTGTAGGGAAGTGAGTTTTCCTCACTTTTACCTTCTCTTCCATCACGCTGAGTGTGTGTTTGTGAATGTGTGATTAGTTCTCACCCAGGGAGGCTGATGAGAGCGGCTAAAAGGTGTTTATGAGACTGTTAGCCAGAAAAGGATGCTGCCCTGCAGCTTTCACCCAAATAAAAGAGTCATTTATTACATCCAACATGACCCTCTCATTACACACAAATAGGAATTAATGAGAGCTATATCGGGCGCTCCCAGCAGAGTGAGGCGGGGCTCACTAAAGGACTAGCGTTAATTACACTGTCCTACATCTCACCCATTTAACACCACCCATCAGATCGCTCACTGCAGGAAAGCCACAGCAGTGGCCTATCTGGAAGATGGACACTAAAATCTATAATTAACTCTATTATCTTAAAAAACAAGGATAGAAAAAAGTTGTAATCACTGTTTTCTGATTATTTACAAGAGCTATTAGGTTTGATCCCTGCTGTTTGGACCATCTTGTGAAGGCAGTGCTTCCTGGACTTGTACTTCCTCCTCACTCTACTCACAGCACCTTGTTTGTAGCTTCAGCTTTTCATTTCTTTTTGTTTACTTTATCTCACAGGCTCTGATTTCAGCTTCTCTCTCTCTCTCTCTCTCTCTGTCCTGAACTCCAACAATAAAACAATCTCCTCTCCTCATCTTGATCTCACCTCCCAAAATACACCATGCTTGATTTCCAAAGTAAGTGTACATTTATTAATATTAGACCTCCACTCGCTTGTTTTGTGAACCCATTTTCATCCTGTTCGTGTCACTACATTTGTTTATATTGTCCTGGGAAAGTTATTTAGAAGTGTAATTAGTTACTTCTTTTTTTTAATGTATCAGTTGCATCAGAATTTCATTTATTTGATCAAAACATTGCAACTATTTTTATTTAATTACGTTCTAGTTACAATATTTAATAGTCAACCATTGCGACTGTGGCTGTTTCAAATGTTTAAATCCGGATGTGAAATCTTTACAGCAAATTTCTGTCAAAACCCCTTTCAAAATCTTTCAAATGCATAATTTAACACCACGGTAATTTATCAGTTTAATAATGGCAGTATCATAACAGTGTAGCATCATCAAATATGCTATAACCTCTGAACTCTGACCCCTGTAACCATCACAAACAATAATCCATCTTTTTCCCAATAACTTGGATTAATAATGACTTTTTATTATGTTTTAACCTGAATCAACATTCTTCCAAGGGTTCGGTCGTGTTGTCCGCCTGTTGTCCGTCTCTCTTTCCATAATAAAACTTCTAAAGTCTTATTCTGACTCAGACTTCCAGTCGTCAATATTAAAATGCATAATTTACTCACTGTAGCATCAGAATGAACCTAGAGTTCCTGTAAACACTGGTAAGTGAAGGTATCAGAGAAACCTCTCCGTGTAAAACCGACAAAGCGAACTAGTGATATTACAGAAGTGTGTGCAAAATTATAAACCAAAAATAGAGTTTATAAAACGCTACAACAGCAAGCTAATTTCATCATTCCAGGTTCAAATTCAAATCAAAACATTCTACAGTGCTCAAAAAAATGATCAAAATGTGCGCATGTGCCCTGTAACATTTCGCTATTGTCACACAAAGAGCCTGTTGCTTTAAGGGAGAACGGCATGCTGGGAAGATGCTCATGGGAAGCTGTAGTTTGGTGAGAGAAAAGTGTGTGTGTATATATATAAATACGCCCGACGTGTTCCCAGGTTCTCTGTACGTACTGCTGTGCCTGTCCATCTGTTTAATTTTACAGTGTTGGAATTAAAAACACTCTATTTTGGGAGGGACATTACGCCTGCGTCCGTCTGGATTGATCTCGACCCCCCAAACAACGAAAGCACTGGGAGAGGAACAAAGGCAACAACTTGAAGCATAAGAAAAATATTCTAAGCAAATAAATGAAGATTAATTAATAATGTAAATACTGTTTTCACAGAAAATCATTAGTTGTAACTCAAAGTGTAATTATAAATATATTTATAATAAAATGAAATCTATTTATATATTTTCCTTGGTAACTATATTAGATTATACCACTACATGTAACTATTTACAGTGAAACCTATTAGGCAAGCCGTCATAATATCAGAGGTTGGGCTTTTTTGGAATTAGCAGACATTTTGAACAACACAAAATGCTTATTGAATAATTTTTTCAAGATTGTTTTAACATAACTAAAATATTAAAAGTAGAGATACACCTGAAATATCAGCTGGAGATTGAAATGCTCATGTTGACCAAATTTAAATTCTAAATTTTTATATTTTTTAAACATACCATTGCAGAAAAAAAACAAACATCTGACATTTTATGTTTATGTTTATTCATGTAGCTGATGCTTTTACCCAAAGCGACTTACATTTCATGACCCATCAGGCATCTACAGCATAAACTCACCATTGAAAAGTAATAATTCACACTAGCAATAACATTTTCTTCCACGTGAAAGTTTTTAATTCCAGAATTAGAGATTTCAAGTTAATTAGAAATTGGAAAAAATATTCTAGTACTTTGTTCTTTTTTACTTTTTAAGTTATTTTAAAAAATCTGAATCAGTAATTCAAAAATGCACATGAATAATTAAAAAAAAACAGGAGAATCAGTGCATCTCTAATTAAAATAATCTTATTTTTTTGATCATAGCTAGGTAATCCAATGGCTTTAAAGTGAATGTTCTAACCACTTATGTTTTAGGTTTTTTTTTTTTCCAAGGACACTTCTAAACATTACTGGTACCAATGAGCCATATGTTAAATTTAACTGTATCCATGACAACCTGCCACTTTTAGTTTGATGCATTCCTTGTATATTAGTGTTATTGTTTGTTTTCTAATCCCACTGGTGCAAAAATAAACACATAAACATATTATCTCATTAGAACCTTAAAGAAGGTATGTTCTATTTCTGTCCCTAATTAGACCTTAAATGAGACTTTTCTCCGTGTATATCTTGTTTTAATTGTTCACTTTGAGGATCTTCATTTGGGGCTGGCGCTTTTCACTTTCATTAATTGGTTTCATTTATTGTTTCGCGATGTGTGGGCGAAATAAAGCCCTGAGAGACTATGACTGATTAGAGCGCTGCGCAAATAAATGTGAGATGAATCGGGAGCTGGAGCGCAGATAAACAATAATAAGAATATCAAGCACAGGAGCAGATGAAGTTCTAGATACAGATGGTTTTATTAAAGGTTCATGCAGTTCCACATATGAGGGCTTCAGTGTCGTTTTCAGAGATCAGCGCCATGCGTATTGCTTTTTCTCATCATGAAAGTTGCGGCCGTGTCTATTTTATATAATTCCCTTGTTTTAGTGACAAACCAGCATGTTTTTTTTTAATGCAAACCCATATTTTTCACTAAACAGCCGTGACATGATTGTTGACAAAAGTAAACAATTACACCTGGATCAAAGTACTGTGATGATTATAAGTCAAATGCAGGTTGTTTCTAATGTTTCATCAGCTGGAAGGCTTTGTTATGATATTCAGGAATCTCTCTTTCATCTTCTTTTACTTTCTCCACACTTGCATTTCTCTGCCCTATTCTTTTTTTTTTTTTTTTGATGGGATGACACAGGAGGAAGCTGGGCCCTGCAGCCAACGCCGCTGTCCATACTGAATGCGATTAAACTGAGCAGTGATTAATCTGCGCTGCCCCATAAGTCCTCTTTACCACTTTAATGGATGTTATCTCCCCTCCTCTGAAGGCTTATCTTGCTGATCGGGGCCAAGGATGAGGAGAGGATTGGGCAGGGGGGGGGCTACGAGCAGAGGGGAAGAAATCAAACCAAATCCATACAGAGGTAAGTAAATGAATGAGCAAGTAAATAAAGTAAGTGAATAAATAAAAGCAGGGATTGAGGGTGCTGCTAAGCGGATAAGGCAGATCAGTCTCTGTAAAGTGCTCATTTGTTTTCTAAGAAGACGAGACAAGCTGCCTTCAAAGCCCGCCGATGGAATAAAAAAAAACAACACAGTCTACAGGAAATGATCCCAACTGCTGTCAATAGATCTCATCAAAATAAAACTAGAGTGTCAGGTGACTATGGTACTGTAGCTGACAGTCAGGAGCACTGATTCAGAGGAAGGAGGTGCAGTTTAATTTGTGGTTTTCACACTGTGACATGAAGTCAATAAGGGCCAAGTGACTCTAATATGTTCCTGTTTCAGACATCTGCAAAACAGAGCAAGTTCACTCAGGTCTGAGTCAGTTAGATGAATGAAAATGCAAATTCATTGTTATCGCGGGAAAAAAAACATAACTTGTGTAAAACGCTACAGACTCTGACATGAGCAGCTGTGGCCGGCAGCCCGGAGCGATCAGGTTTCTGCGTGCGATCCACTTTTATTTTTACTAACATATATTAAAGGAAATGAATGCTAACATTTTTAAATGCTCATCATTTCAGACTTTCATGTGCTAACAAAAAAAGTAAGCTGCTTTAATGGACTCTGCAGTGTTGTCGCCCGGGTTCATGTATGTGTTTGAGTCTATAAAACTGTGACGGGGTTAAACCTGTTCCAGGCTGTTTTTTTTCCCTCTCCCCTCACTCCGGCTTTCAGCGATGTTAAAGCGAGATTCTGTCGTCGACAAACCTCTGTGGGATTCCATTCAACACTAGTGTACATCTTTAGGTACAAAGCTGCGGGCTGCATTGGCTCCAGGTAACATAAACGCTCCCTTCAAGCCACCGCGTATCTGCCCATGAAAATTCTCTAAAGGGGTTTAAGCATTTACGAAGAAACACTATCAGGCACTGCTGAAAATTCAGCTTACCCTGTTGAATAGGGACTTCAAAGAGAATTGCAAATACCTTTTGCACTGCTACGTTTTCTCCCCCCTCTCTCCTTTTATTTTTTTGGCTCTGTTTCTCTCTTCCTGCTTCTTTTCGCTTTATATTTCCAAACACAAGCTGCTGTGTGATGTAAAATGTATTATCAGCCATATATTTCCTCTTTAAATGAATAATAACAATAATCTCTGAGTAATTTCTCTTTCATGCAGCTCTGTCTAAATGGGGTGAAGCAAGCGGGCTAATATACAGCTGTGGATAAACAAGGCCGTGCAGCAATGGAGGCGTGGATTAGGCCTCTAGTCTATGTTAAGCGATAAGGAGAAACAGCTGCTACGATCCAGGTAAGAGCACTTATTGACTGTCAGTGATGCTGCACCGTTTACTTCCTGCACAAAAACGCACGCTGACACATAAAAATAAATCAACATCCACACATGCGCACACACCGCATGTGCATAAGAACCGCAAAGAATCGGGATATAATAAACGCATAAGCCTATTTACTCAGCGTGCAGCTTTGAATGCAAAACAATGCGACGCATAAACACAGTGTGATTTAATGTAAGAGATAATAAATGGCTTCATAATGAGCAATAAAAAAGGTCTTTAAACAGTTTACTGCTTAGTTCACACTTATAATTAATCTGGGTTGCATGTGTGCATATAAAGTGGGTATAAAACTCAGTCCGAATGCGAGAGTAAAACGAGAAAAACGACTGCTGGGAAACATCTGCATTCGGCCACCGTTTGCTTTCCCTCTCACCTGAACGCTCTCCAAATAATGCTCGACGTTAAAAGAAAAAAAAAAGAAAAAGACGAAAATTATTTACACACAACAGGAAACCATAACATTTATAATGTTCTACAAAGCCATCAAATAAGTGGAGAGGGGATTAATTGCCCCGGTCCGACCTTAAAATAATTATTTTGAGCGGTGCAACTCTAAACTCCAATGAAATTGATACACTTTGATAATTAGATTCTTGGCACTGACCCGCTGAAGTCAATAAAGGTTATTAAGGCCAATTGCTGTCTAAACGCATTACGGGCTGAGTAAACTGTCCGTCGGAGGCCCCTGCTACTCCAGCGCCAATATGATAATCCATTCTCCATCCTGGGGGTTTCTTCCTTAGCGCCTGTGTCTCCACTCTGCCATACAAAACCAGATTGGATTCGCTTAACCTTTCCAGGACTTTGATCAAATGAGCTCACACAGCAATAACATTTACATTGACCCCCCCTCACCCCCATCTCTCCCCCCTCCCCTGACTGTACAGACGCTCCCTCCAGCTCAGGGCCTCCCATCCCTCCGTCTCCGACTCCTCCTCTTTGCTCAATAACCTAATCAGCTCTTGATGGCGGCCCGGGCCAGGCCGTGTATGATTGCGGCGCTACCCTCCTTCGCCAGCCCAGATTGTTTCCAAGGACCGTTATTACAGTAAGCGGGGAGGGATGTGGGGGGGTGGCGCAGGGGATGAAATGGTCACCAAGCAGCAACTCTGCACAAACACACAAAGCGTGCACGCATGCAAAAGCCTGCCTCCTTTACAAATCTGAGGGAGTAAATTTTGTCACACAAGGAGAAAAAAGAAAGAGAGAGAGAGAGAGAGAGAGATGTGTGTGTGACCAAACTGCAGAAAACAGGGACTGACAGGCTGGGTGAATGGAGCAGAGGAAGACGTGGCCCCGATACCACTTCCTGTTTTGTACATCTTGAAGTATACAAATGTATTCAACTGAGTGGATCCCATTTATTATGAAAGTAGATTAATTTCCTTGATATGCCGTTGAAAAGATTTCCATCTACAAGGCTCGTTCTGCTGTCAAATGAGAGGTGGCGGCGGCGGTGTGCCGCGAGAGGAGAGACAGAGATGTGGCGAGATGGAGCGAGAGAACAAGAGAACGAAAGAGCATAAAGAGCGAGAGAGAGGAGAAGAAGGAGACGACGGAGTGCATTGAAATCTCTTTGCAACTGCTGGCTTTTGAAGTTGCGAGATGAGCAGCCACAGAAGTCAGGAAAGTGACAAATTAGGGAAAAAGCTGTACTGTGCAAGCAGAGCTGCTAAATCAATTAAAGTCATGCCGAGTGCATGCATTAACATCAATGGCTCGCAAACACACACATACACACACACAAAGGACACAGGGAAAGAGGGGGAAAAAAATAGATGTGCACACTGTCGCTTCTCCCCCACAGTGAAAAGAAGAAATACCACACCGGTCTTTAAAATATTCTGCATAAAGCAAAGATTCTCTGTCTACTGTGGCTCAGACAGAAGATACTCATTGTTGCTAGTTTAAGGAAATGTCACTATTGTATGATTGCCACGATAGAAACGTCCTGAGGGAGCGAGAGGCTCCGAGCCAGGCAGGTAAACGGACTTGAACACCCTGGATCACAAGGGAACGTAAAAACCTTTCACTTAATGCCCTTCTAGAAACAACCTTTACCTTTTACACATTATCCTGTAAGTGAAACACACTCGGAGATTATTCAGGAGTCTCTTTTTTTTTTCTTTTTTTATGAAAACATACGAATTCATGAGGTTCCAAAAAGAGGCGAGCAAGCTGGTGGACTTGTTTTGTTTCGGTTCTGTATGAATTTATTTATGTATTTTATCAGAATGTCATTCAAATAGAAGGATGAGCATTTGCATGACAACAGGCTGAGAGAGCAGCGAGGGAGCCCCAGGGAGAGACAGTATCCATATACAGGAGCTAGTCTCCCCATATTGCAATATTCTTCATACAGACTAACAAACGTAGCCCGGGCACATCCCACAACATCGCTGCTAAATATGACAATAAAGAGAGGAAGCCAGGCTCTTTGTATTACTATTTTAGCAGGATAAAACGATAGGCTGTTTTATTGCTGCAGCACGGTGTATAAAACAATAGTTTTCATTTTATAATGCCTATTTAAATAGATGTGTATTTGTTATTTTAAAATACACATGCTCGTATCGGAATTGACAAAAATAAGAAAAAAACTGTATTAAAATATACTCTGCAGGCAAAGGAAATATGTAAATAAATACATCTGCACACAGCAGGTCACTTGTATTTCACTAAATTAGACTTTGCTGTCAATTGGCAGCTTCAGAATATAAAATATATGGCAATAAGGGACTGTAGGGGGAAAGCCACAACATTTAAATAACTCAAAGTAATTTAGAGAAATGTTTTTTAATCTAGCGAAAGAAAAGCCACAGCTGTCGAAAGCTCCGGTAGGGAAAATCTATAAGTCACATCTATGAAGTGCTTTTCATCAGCGTATCAGAGGTCGATGCATGTATGTAAATACTGCTAGCAAAAGCAATAATGTTGTCTTTCATCACAATACCGAATCATTATCTTTACGCCCGCGTATTCTTTTTGCATTTGTTCAATATGCCTTTCTGCAGAAGACATGCTTGCTTTTGCCTGATTCGACATTGCGAATGACAATATTTTTAGAAAAGGATTTAATCTGCGAAGTCAATTTTCTGATAAACACGTGTCGAGGTAATTTCACGTATTAGAATGTAAAAATGCCACATGAAACCTTATTAGCAGAAATGTGTTACATAGCTACTTTTAATCAAAACTCTATTTTTAATACAGCTCATGTTTTATCTGCTGCGTTTTGTGCAAAGTTTATAAAAATGTATACTTGGCAACGTAAAACACACACACACACACACACACACGGTAGTGAGCATTGCCCTGGAAAGACGGAGACAGACGTCCTCTTTGCCGATGCCCTTTACTAAATGCAGGTCCGAATCACGCATTTCATCTGGGCCCAGAGGTGGAGCTCAAGATGAGTTTAGCCCCTGTCTACTAAACCCACCACCACTACCCCCACCCACCCTCTTCCACCGCGCATGAGAGAGAGACTCCGACTAGAGCCGAGCAGCACCGGCAGCACTGTTCTCCTCCAGCCCCTGTCTTTATCCCCGCCTGAGCATTAGATGTGATTACTGCTCAGCGCTCGACACTGACAGAGACAGAGAGCTCCCAGAGACAGCAGGAGAGGCTGTGAGGCAGAGAGGGACCAGGGAGGAAAAGAGGAGCACAGCCACGCTGCTGCTGCAGTGATACAAGAGTGCCCCCTGCTGCCTCTACCATCTGGAGCTTCAACACACACACACAGATATATAGATACTGAAAACATATGAGTACACGCTTTGAAATCAGCCTATAAAAGAGAGATGATGTGCTGTACAAAGCTTTTCAAGTGTGTGTGTGTGTGTGTGTGTCTACTGCACTTACAGTATATACTGAACAGAGCTGTGACTAAATTATAGGTCTAACATCATCCTGAGATTCCTTTATAGTGGTCTCTAAGTAATAGCTGCACGCCCAGATTTTCCTGAACAAAACTGGTGTGAGGCTACGATTAAACACATGACACATCCTTAATGGTGCAGCAAAATAAGCAGTCAGAGAATAGATGGTGGTACTTTATACACACCCTTCCATGTGAGATCACTTAATGGCTTCTGTTTCAAAAAGAAAAAAGGACACGTCGAGCATTTAAAAAAAAAGTAAAGATCTAAAAATGTAAAATGATTTAAAATGATTATTTTAATATATACTAATGGAAATAACAATAATGCACTGTAGAATATTCTGAAATGACTCTTTATTTTAAACTATCTCTAAGTTTCAAAAATAGACTGTCCAACAAATACAGCTACCAGACTCTCCAGGAAGTTGCGATGTTGCGATCGCAACTATTAACACAAATTCAACCATTTGCCTTGCAATTTTCACCAATCATCGCAACTTTTCCGCAAATTTGACCAATTATTTTTGTTTTTGTCGGATTTCGTCATCTTCTTTGACCAATCAGAGCCACTGGATAAGTTTTGACCAATCCCGTTGCCTCCAGCTGTGTTTACTTCCGGTTTTTGAGCTGAGCCGCTAAACTCTAGTCGATTTCCATCAGATATTACGGCTAAAATACGAGCAAATCAATTTCCTAAAGTATTACACAAGAGTGGTAGAAAGCTGTTCTGAACCAAACACAACGTCGTGGTGGATTATACATGAAAATCGTCGCTTGACAAGAACTTTTTGACCGCAAAACATGGAGGAGATTAGCTGAAAAGAGCGGCGCAGAGATGGGCTGGGGTCTGAATCTGATACGAGCGATAAAAGAGACGAGGTGAGATCTGTTTAATGTGTGTGCATATAAACCAAATAAAACCTTAAACAACATTTTAAAATGATTGAAAAAAAATCGCAACTTTGACCGCAACTTTTAGAAAAATGTGCCGCGAAATCAGTCATTTTAGATCGCAACAATCACAAAAAATCCCCGCAACTTCCTGGAGGGACTGACTTTTTAATCTCGAGTCTGAGGCTGAAACCAGTTTTTTTACTATTAGGTAGTGAGTACAGTTTTCTTATATAGCACATTTCACAAATAAAAGTTGCAAAGTCCCACATTGAAGTGAATTGCGTTAAATGTTTTAATTTACCTTATATTAGAATTTGAATTTAAATAATAAATAAATTGGATTCACAAAAAGGAAAGTTTGGTGCACGAGATCAAACCCCAACCTCAGCCTCCTAAAGCTGCGTTTGTAGTTTTCTAAGCCAGCATATGACGTGTGCGCCACTCACCATGGTCTCCATGAGCTTCCAGTCTTTCTCCAGTTGCTCCATCGGTCTGCTCCACCAGCTGCAGAAGCGGGTGTAACGCTGGCCCTGAAACCAGTACTGTCGCAGCCACTCAAACTCCACCTGCAAGAATACACAAGGCATGTTTTTACCCTGTAGAAAAACACTTTCAAACTCTACTACAACACATATATAGGCTTAAACAGTAATCTATCAGTTATGTATCTACAGATAACGGCAGCAGCTTGTGTTAAGAAAATAAATGTATCTAAATAATATCTATGGTGTGGTGGGGAGGAAACGATCAGAGACCGGCTGTTTTCCAGTTAAACCGTGTTTATGCGTCAGCTAACGGTGCTAGGAATATTTAGCGAGTCACAACACTGCTCCGGTGTTCAACTGTCTTCAGCTAAGTCTGATAAACGACAAAAACAAAATGAAACTAAAACTGAAATACAAATAAAAACCCCTTCAGTGAACGTCGCTTCCATAAAATAAATCTCCGCTGCAGTTTGAAGTCTTTTTGAGCGATTTTGGTGACGGAGCAGCAGCAGCTAGCTGCTAGCTCTGTGTTAGCTTAGTTAGCACACAGCAGAAGGGTAAACACTCGATGTCGGAGCTCTTTGCTGCCACTAGACGTCTGTTTAAAGCCAAAGTAGCCACAAACAGGCGACGCTGTGTTTTTTACAACTATTTCCTCAATTTTGGGACTTCTGAGTTCTAATTTGGCAAATCCATTAGTGTGTGTTTACATTGCTCCGCCCGCAAATATGTCAACATGTCACCTGCGCGAATAAATCGTCCATCGTCGATTTTTGGACTGACGATGGACGATTGGAAAAAAGTTACACATCGCCCAACCCTAGTTCCAACATATCAAACTTCAATCCTAAGTTGTACTTTTTTTTAAGTACATTTTTACATTTTTGTTTTGTTTACAATTTTTATTGTTTGAATTCATTCATTCAATATAATTTTATGTTGTATCGAAGTGACTTACAAATGATTTTGTAACCAATAAGTTACAGTTGAGGCTAACAAACAACTAACCCTGACATTAACCCTATAAACAAACTACTTATTTGTCCAAAGGGGCCAAATGTGGCCCTCAGAGTGATTTTGTGCGGCCCTCAGCTGCATTTTAAAAATTTATAATTTAGTTTTCCTGCAGGATTTTGATGCAGAGAGACGCTTTATTACATTTTTTAGATTTTTACTAACATGAGACCCAACAAACAAACAAAATCCAAGTAAATTAAAATCTTATTAAATGCAAAATTTTCCATTCAATCAAAAATATTCTTTTTTTTTTTTTTAACAATTCAAGAGATATTAAGATTTCTGACTTTGTTTCCTGGTAAAAAGAACCACAGATCCTCACTGACTTTTACCAAAACGCAGACTTGTGAGCTCTGTTCATAAAGCCTGACTAAATCCAGCAACAGGACTGAAGAAAGACCCAGATCCTGGTCTTGTTGCTGAGGATGGAACAAAATGTAGAAACCTAAAAACAGTCGACCAATCAGATCCAGGGAATTTGATGCTTTTTATTATCGAGTCAAACATACGAGACCCCTGTGTCGTATTGACAAAGACTGCTCATTAAAATGTTGCATTTATAATGAATTTTTGAGCAGAACAAAATATTTTTTGTTTGTTTCTTTTAAGATATTTTCTAACTTTTGTGGCCCTCGAGGACTTGACACTTGGTGATTTTGGCCCTCGTGTTGAAAAGTTTGGACACCCCTGACTTAGACGGTCGAACATAGTCTTTAAGGTGACCGTGAAGTGCATGAAGAGAGTACAGAGGAGTAGGGGAAGGTAGGTGCTAGCCATGTGTCATGTCATGTGATTGTTGTTTTTAACTTTGTGTTCAGCACTTTAGTCTTGTGGGTACTTTTTTAATTAAGCTGGTATGGTATTTAATACAACTCTTGCTCAAAAACTCATACAGATGCATTAGAACTCTATGTGAAATATGTATTTATACTAGATAAAATAATATAAAATCTATACCAGGTAATATATCATCTATATTAGGTAACATAGCGTTCATCAGTATGACTTTCTTTGAACCTCCAGACCTGATTAGCTATCAGTACTGCTCTGGTCAGAGAACCTCTTCCTATTAATAAAGACTGCCTGCTTTGAGTGATGTCATCAGCAGGTATGAGCTTTTTCTGTACATAAAAACCTGATTGAACGCCATTTCAAAATGATCAAAATATCCCTTTAACATATATTATTATTATTATTACTATCATTATTATTATTATTACTATTATTATTATTATTATTATGGATGTACCGATACCACTTTTTTCAAAACCGATCCGATCTGATACTTAAATCTGAGTACTCGCCGATACCGAGTACCGATACCGATACTTCTACCACACACAAAAATGCAACAAATTGGAATACAGGTTTTATTTTTTCTTCTCTGCTTTTTACAACAAATAACTGAGTTAAATTTAAAAAATAAAATATATTAATAAAAATGATCACAAAACTAAAATATAAGGTGAAAAATAACCATTTTCTGTGATTTCACAGTGAAATTATTGCAGTTTTCCACATTTTAACCAAATAAAATGAACTATTTGGCACCATCTCCAGCTCTCAACCCACACTGTTCCTCTTTAGCTCAATAGCTCCCCCTAGTGTTCAACATAGGAAACTACAACAGAAATCACAAGTCATAGACAGTGAAGCCACTGGTATTGGTTACTGGTATCGGTATCGGTATCAGCCCAATAATAATAATTAGAGATATACCGATACCAGTATCGGTATCGGTTCATCTCTAATTATTATTATTATTATTATTAAAGAATGATTTTTAGGTCCTCAAATTAGGTAAATACAAATGAACAACATGTGACATTACACTGTTTTAAGACAAAAACTATTAGCCTATTTAATCCTAAGTACACCCTTATAGTTTCCCCTTAAATGACTTAAACACCATCAATCAAATACTTTTAACTGCAACTTTTTTAACATTGATGTTTTGGCATTTTGATTTTCTGGAGCACACAGGAGTGAACACACATTCACCCACAAGTCAGGGAAGTCTACAGAAACAGGACAACAGTCAGGTCAGGATAGATCCCCACTCAAAAACTCCTCAGTAAGTTCAACCCAAGGTTCAATTTCAAATAAGGCCAGCATAGAGTTATTTGACCAAAATCTACAGCAACATGTTTAGAAAAGTAAAAAACAAACACCTTCCCAAACAGTCAGGGGCATTCATGAAGGGATGATGATTTTGGTTTGGTTTGCAACCGCAGGAACCTGAACACATTGTAGTAACTGAGACAATCATTAACTATACTGTATACCAAATGTGTTAAATGTGAGGTCATCTGTTCAACAGCTGAGATTTTACCCATATTTGGTCATGCAACAGGAAACTGGTACCAGCAAATCTACAACAAAAAGACTGAAAAAGAAGATTTAGGCTTCACAACGGTTCAGTCACTGTCCAGACCTAAACCGAAAAACTGTCCAACTTCAAATGATCGCTCATCTCTGTTAAAACAGTCTCACCCAGGAAAACACAGAGAAAGCAAACACAAAAAATGTACACAAGTTAAAAAGTTATATATGTCTGTTCATGCACACACCTTCCCTCCTCTCCTCCTCTCCGTCTGGAGCTGACAGTGTCTGCTGCTGAGCCCCCCCCCCCCCCCCCCCCCCCCCCCCCCCCCC
>SSNR01000042.1:2054955-2092312 GCA_006937965.1 Callopanchax toddi | reverse complement strand
CCCCCCCCCCCCCCCCCCCCCCCCTCCCCTCCGCTGGGAGTGTTTTTGTTTCCTGCTCTTTTGAAGTGCTGATTTAATCCTCACAAGGACGCCTCACGTAGCCAGGTGTAACCTCACTACTCCTGAGTGTGTTGTTCAGTGTGCACATTTGTGGGTTTGGACCTGTACGTACTGTATGTGGATCAGTGTGTTTTGCCCCCCCGCTTGTATCTGTCTGCATAGTTGTGTGAGTGGCTTTGTTAATGTATGTGAGTGTGTGTGTGTGTGTGTGTGTGTGTCAAAGATTGCCTCAAATGCTACCAACATTTACTCGAGACGCTGAGTTGCCCTCCCCCAAAACGTCCTACAAAGCAGCACCCAACCCAAAACAATGCACACCCCATTACAGCCTGACGTAGACAACTGTACAACACAGAGTGTATCACGCTAGAACTGTGAGCTTTATTGTTTGTGTTCTTAAAACTATTTTGTTTATTGTTCTGCTAACAGAGCATTAGTTAAAGTACAAAGCCGAGCCTTTTCAGGTGTGAACTTAAAAACAGTCTCAACGTGACTTAAGCTTTAAATATATATGAGGGGGACCTATTAAATTCAAATAGACTTCCCCTTTTTGTTTTACTGATTGATCTTGTGCAGATGAACCCATCTGTTTAGCTCAGAAGGGTTGGAGGTAGGCTCATCATCAACTGACACAATAAATGTCTTGCTATAATGTAAAAACTTAGCCAGATGGATGGTCTTTGCAGAGTCCTGGCCAGGTCTTCAGGCTACATTACATGTGATGGAGTGTGATATGTGCACCATGGGATTCTGGGTAGATTGCGGTGCTGGTGTATCCATGATGTAGGACCTGTATACGCCCATATGGTTTGGTCAAGACGAGGAATTTGACTAGTCACACCCAGCTACACTCATGGCATCAACGTCGTGCTTGTTTGGCATGTGTTTCTTGCACCGCATTCTGACATGGGTCAGGAGGGTTGTGCCAATGTGGGTCAGGGCATGATATGATATATGTGGTAGGAACACATCATGAGAATGAGATGCTACGGTATAGAGCATAGGGAAAGAACATGAGAGCATCTCTGGGATGCAGAAAACAGCATGGAAAACTATTAAGGGCATGGTAGCACCACGGGTTCCTTTGTGGGGTTTGGTTTCAATTCAGCTGCATTCTGATAGGTCAACTATGTCGTGGGGAACATAGTGGGCTCTTAATTAGGTGTGAAGGGGGTCTAAGCATGGCCGCCTTAATGCAGGGGCAAACCGGGGCAGTGGCCAGGGGCCTACGATATTTAGGGGCCTATCATTTCAGGTAAACTATTGTTTTACAATTTGTCAGGTTTTCTGTCAATCAGCTCGTTTAAGGCTGCTGATTGGTCCAAATTAGAAGTGACCTACATCCCCCACGTGATCTGTAAAGGCCCATTGGACAATGAGCTCACCAATCAAACAATTCAGATGATTTTAGGGCGTGTTCCTCAAGACGTAAATAAACTTGAAAGAAATTTGAGCATGTGTAGTATATGTATTGACATTGTTTATAAGGCAGAGTGCAGTAAGAGGACGTTTTCGGGCCGTGGGGGGGGGGGCCTACTGAGCCTCTCAGCCCCGGGGCCTATCGGCTAGTTAAGGTGGCCCTGGGTCTAAGCATCAACAGGTTAAAGGTTTTTGAGAGCCATGACAAGAACATGAACAAGTTGGATAATCTTAGCAAGTTTTGTCCAACAATCGATTGGTCAGAAGTAGTATGTTGGTCATAAGTTGTAAGCATATACATCAGATTTGCTGACAAAAGAACTGCTCCTTCATTATTAAACCTCTGAGTCTGCCTTGAAGTTTTTACCATCTTTTACCTTTCATCCATCAAATTCAAGGAAGGGGCCGTGATTATCTTCTAAAATGTGTGATCCTATATTCACATCCACTTCAAACACGGGATTGAACATTTGTGCAAAGTTGAGAAAGGAGTTTGAAATGATGTTCCTAAAAAGTTCTTTATACACTTTCCTTTGAATGTTTTCAAGTTTCCCTGCCTTCTGTTGCAGCCAACAAGGCTGTCCTACTAATATTAAGAGTTATTTCTGAATCTTAGACTGGATGAATATGAATATCTTGTTGAATTTGTAAATTATTAGCTGTAAGAAAAGTTTAATTTTTTAACTCAAGCCAAGCTCCAGTACGAGAGGGCAAATGTACCAAAAATACAGCTGCAAACGTTGACATTTCTTAGTGGTCACTGTTCTGTAAGCCAAGGTAAGCCACCTACCTCTCATCTGCCCAAAACAACAAAAGACAAGAAATATTTATAAAAACAACTCGAGTAAGGCCTATCTGGGGTAGAAGCTGTGCACAGAGTTATCCTGCCATTTACTCCCAAAAGGCTCTGATCACAGCGGGGATGACATGCAAGGACCGGTGCATGTCATGGAGAATACACAGCCAGTGGCAGCCTCCCAGTCACTCCATACAACACACCCTTCAAAGAAATGTCATCCTTTATGGTCCCTTCAACACACTCTAAATCCACTCCCCTTCGATCACTACAGCTCAAACGCACAACAAAGCCACAAGGGCCAATATCGGACGTCCTTTCCTCTCAGTCTGTCCCTCCTTCTATCTCTCTGATTGTCTGCCTGTCCTTTGGTGAGAAGAAACCAACCTGTGTCTCCTCTTTGAGCTGGCACGGATGCCTGTCCCCCACCGCGCAGGCCAGAAGCACCACAAAGCAGGCCATCTAAAGCAAACGAGGAGCGCTCGGTATTTGGTATTTGGGAGTCTGGCCACCCAGCTGAGCGTTGCCATACAGGAAACTGACTAAATGCCACCTTTCTGGGCAGACAGATCGAAACTCTGCACAAGGAAAAAAAAGAGGCTGTTAGGCTTAGTTTTTCTCTGAGATGGTGAAGGAGGGGTGAGAGGGGAGCCAGTGACTCCCCTGCGGCAGTCCCTGTCATCTCTCCAGGTGATGGACACACTAACTACACATTAGCTCCAAATTAGTTGTGCGACCACCCACTATGGCAACTCTGGAGTTAAAGCAATGAAAGTCTCTTTTTTTTTTTTTCATTTAATGAGGCACTTTTTTCCCCCCTCACACCTTCACAGAATTCCCTGAGCGGGTCCAATCAATTTCCAGGCCGGGGCCCTGAGGTGAAGGCTGATGAGAGTGAGATCGATCCAAACTCTGCCATTTTCTGTTTACCGTATCCCGGCCTTCTCCCACATGAGCCAAGATAACTGCTTTCCCTAACTCCCTGCAAGTGACCCAACTCTTATCACACACTTGTCAGAGTGGTCATATAGGTAATAATGTAACTGTAAAAAACAATAGTATTTAAAATATTTATGTACATATATGCCTGCCATATATATATATGGCAGGGGTCTCCAACCTTTTTTCTTGCGCGAGCTACTTTTACACAAAAAATCTACCGGAGAGCTACTCATGTTTAGCAACATTTATTTGTATAGACAATTTATATGAAAACTAAAACTTAACACAGCACATATTGTGTATAAGAACTTTCATTTACAAGCCTCTGAGTGTTGTATTTGTTGTACTTCAAACTGGTGAAAATAACCATTTATATAGGGAACACGAACAAATATAAAACATTGAACAGCATAGGCACGCTGTTCTCCTAAGAAACACTTCAAAAAACTGTGGAAAACTCAGATAATCAAATAAATTCAGCAGCATGTGGATGCTGATTTTCAGAATTATTTGCACTTTTTTAAAATTCACAATTCATCAAAACAAAACAAAAAAATCAAACAATACAAATTTCTGGGCACATAAATCCTCCGTCTTCATAAAACTTTCATGTGTTTCGGTATCTGTCAGTGAGACTGAAAACCTCCTGTGAAAACAGCCGGCTGTGCTGTAGCTCTGTAGTCCACAGACTCATCACAGACCAGGACCAGGATCAGGTCCAGCTGTTTCTCCACAGACGACACACACACCCTCCGTGCTACAGCGTTTGAGCCAAGCTGGACATGAGCTGTAGCAGAAAGTTTGTCTTTTTTATTGACATCGCTTCATTAAGGAGCCCACCGTCAGTGAAGGGTTTTTGTGCGGTCAGGATGTGCGCCACACCTGGATTGATGCGCCGGGTTTATTCACCTGTTTAGAGAACAGGAGTTGTTTTTATTTGGGGATGGTTTTCAGCGTTTTCACCTTCTCTTTGCGGAGCTCGTTTACTGCTGGGAGAAGTTGCTGTGAATTTTGATGAAATGCTGCTCCATGTTTTTACCTACTGCCAGGCTCACCACATAAATCAAACACACGCATTTGTTGTTCAAATTAGTGAAAAAGTTCGTTTCCCACTTTTCATGAAAATAATACGTTTTTTGCCTCTTACTGATAACCGAACTCGGCAGCTCGTTGTTTCCAACAGTCTGACGACAGGGTTGCCAGATAGTGAAAGTTCTCCAGCCTAAATTGTGCAAAATAGCACCATAACAGACAAAAGCCCGTCCAATGAAGACCGTATTTTAAACAGAGGACATTAGAGGGGACAGAAGTCGGGGGACAGAGTGAGCGACGTTTCAGAACAATTATTAATTATTCAATATCGCAGGAATCTGCCAAATCTGGCAACACTGCCTGACGCTTCAGCTGCTGCTACCTCCGTCTGCTTTTGTTTTTGCGCCCTTAGCGAGCTACCGAATACGGCCTCGAGAGCTACCGGTAGCTCGCGAGCGACGTGTTGGAGACCCCTGATATATGGATTGCATTGTCACTGCCTCTTGGCAGTGGGCAATAAAAACAAAAAATTAGGGGTGCACCGATCGATCGGCCTCGATCACGTTAATTTGAGGGGATCGTAAATCGACCATATTCCCATGCGATCGTCGATCTTGGTTATAGGCTTTTAAATCAGCTTTTGTCTCCTGTTCCCGGGAGGTGCAGACTGCCTCCCTCCCTTCCGCGCGCTACATCACGTCCGTGCTACACTCAGGGTTTCCCCCAGCGCTTTATAAGCCTGGCGACCCGCCATACTTTCATCGGACCCCCGCCAGGCTATAAACCTCTGAGAAGTTGTACCCGAGACGAAAGCTAACTGCTCCTAGCGCGGCTGCTAACGCTTCAAACTACAACAAAGTGAGCTGGTGCAGCTCTCCACTCGTCTCTTTCTCTATAGTTGCAGTCCGTATGACAGAAAAAGCAAAAACGGAGTTCACTGATCTGAGAGCGGACAGCGTCGCCGGTGGCGGTAGCTTCAGCGTGCATCGGACACAACTTGAGGCTAAATGCAGAACATATCTTTCCAGCGTGTCTCTCATTAGAGGGGCGCGGGGGAGAACTGTCCCGTGGCCGTGATCTAACAGCAATGACTCCGCGTTTAATCGGTAGATTATCCCATAGTTTAGCTGCTATGTCCTCGTTTTTACGAGGCGCATTAAATGCACCATAAGTAAAATCTACGGGAGCCGAGTAGTCAGGTGGCACGCAGCCGCAGTTAGAAAACCTATAAGGTGAAGAGATGAGCAGCATTAAGTGAATCTGGATGATTTCTGCTCTGTTAGTCAGTTTAGAGACACTATGTTGAAGTTATTTACACACTGCACAGAGTTAATGCTGGAAATGTTTATTAGAGTAGATTTAACAAGTGTTTTAGTAAAATTACAGACAGAAAGTACTATTAATTAAAGGAGGACCTGAGAAAAGGGCTTTGGTAATGGTTCACATCTCTTGTTTCATTTTTAAGAGGCACCTTTTTTAATTGGCTTTATTAATTAATTGTTTATATTTTTATATATACAGTATATATATATATATATATAATTTTTATATGAGAGGACACTACCTCATGTTTTGTGAGTATTCATTCAATTTACTCAATAAAAATGAAAACATTAAAGTAATTGGCTTCTAGTTATGAAAAATACGTGATCGGCAAAAAAAAAATCGAGATCGGCAGGAAAGGTTGTCTAAAGATCGGTGATCGGCCTGAAAACTGCAATCGGTGCACCCCTACAAAAAATGTCAGAATCTAATACTAAAAATCTGCAAAAGATCAAATATAACAAGATTTTAATCTTTTTCCTTAAATTAACGAACAAAATTAAGAATAAAAATGACTGGTAAATACAAGCTATACGAGGCAATGGTGTGATTTCCACTGTGATTTAAAGGGTTACTATGATATTACTACATTTAGGACAGGAGCCCTTAAAGAAGAAGGGTGTTACAAACCCAAGCAAAGACCAAAGAGCCAGGGGGAGGAATTCTGGCCATGAAAACAGGACACTGGAAGGTTACACACATCCTATCCTGCACAGTTTACTTTCTTCCAGAACACGAGGAAAAACCTTGTCCCTTCCTTCAATATTTACTGTGGGGGGACAGGCATCATTAAAGGGGGTCCCTCGGGGCACTCTGTCACACACCCACCTGCGAAGTGACACAGTGGCTTTAAATGAGACAAGACATTTGCGTCTGGGATTAGCATTTCAAAGCCAAACGTGCACACGGGGGCCACGCGGTGATGCTATGTTAGACATCTCCGACCGACTGAGACAGCAGGTAAGATTAAAAACGAGACAGTGAGAGGGACCGTGCTCACCAAACAGGTGGGAACTTCAGTGTTCCTTATTTTTGTTTTTGTGTCTTTTTGACTCCACCGTTAGCTAGACACATTACTCCATTATCTGCACAGTCAGGCGGCAGATGCTCTACTTCTTCATCATCATCGCCGAGCTCCACCTGCACCTCCTGACAGATGTCCCGATCTTTCAGTGAGAAAGTGTCAGCTGATGCTAGCTTGCTGTTTGGCACTTTTTAAGGAAAGACCCAAAAGGCGCCACTCGGGTCAGGTTGCCTGCATGTCTCAGGCTTGTTCGCTCCTCGGTCGTCCATGTCAAACACGACCTGCGCAACGTGCGCCCACCAAGCGCCGAAGTGGGCCGCCATCATAAATAACTCCACTAACAATACATCATTTAGCTGGGTGTTCTGCTCTCGTGGGCAACTCCAAACAAATGGCCACATCGATCATTGCGAGAGCTGGGTAGGGTAGGCCTGAACCCCTGAGAGCCCCCCCTCCTTCTTACTTAAGCACTCGCACACACATCCACACACACACTTGTATAAATAGCCCCCTGTTATCCAAAATAAACCTGTCTTGCTTTCCTGGTGTGGGCCTATGCTTGGTAATCCTGTGGTGCTAAGTGGCGAACTAGCAGGTGTTGCTAGCTCAACTAGCACAGCCGTTCTCCCAACACGGACATCCCTATTGTTTAGCTGAGCTGAATAATTAATATAGTCTACAACCTTTAAACAACCTTACGTCAGACTCATCTGTCATGGCATCCTGCTGAGGGGCCCGGGCGCAGGCGCCTGCAAGGATGTGCACTTTGGATGCAGGGGTGTAAAAGGGGAGAGGTGAGATGGTATATTAACTGTTGGCCTGCGGCAAGCTATCACAGGAGGCTGATGCCTCCTCGTTTTTGACCTCACTCTATCCCTCAGAACCCCAAGCCAGCATCACTCATTGTTCTATATGAAAAGAGGTGAGGGAGGGGACAGGGGCACGACTCCATCTTTAGAAAACATATGGAGAGGCTATTGCTTGGCGATCCATCACGAGCCAGGACAAATGAGAACAACCTGAATTTCATATTGTAGATAAACAACAAGGTGTGGTAAGAAAAGAGCGGGCAGCTGGCAAGTTCCCATTCTGCCATTTACAGAGCTTTAACCTGCCGTCAGACGTCTCCCACTGCGGTGCGTCATTTTCTGGATGCAGGATAATACATTTTGCAATAGTATGCATATTGTGTAATTATTTTATTTAAATTCTGTTGTTCTTGGCACTTTCAGCTGCTAAAATTAGCTAGTTATTTGTAGAAACAATATACATTTTTGTTAAAAAGTAAATTATGGCTCAAAATTTGACATAAAAAAACAAGTGCATGGAATCAAAACCAATTAATCTCCTAAATGTTGTCACCTCTAAAATTATTAGGTCAACCACAAGGCTGCGATGCATGTTTGTGAAGTGGATTTGTATACATTACAGGTGTGTAAGTCCATATGATGCAAAAGGCACAAATACATGTTTGCTCTAATACATTCAATTCCTTAATTAGATGTTTATCCATGTTATCAGCAGAGCTTTCTTTGTATTCAACAACAATTTCTGCTGTCTGGATTAAATCATCATCATATTTGCAGATGGATCGGAGTTGTTTTTAACCTGCTTGCAGCAGCAGATGGGCGAGGATTAGAGCATCAGGACAACTCCGACAGAGTCAGGGAGGTTCACAGTCACACAAAAATATATTCAAACTTTCAAAGGCTGCCAGGACGTTGTGTAAACTGTTTCAGTGCACATTCCAATGTGGCACACCTTTACTGTTTGATACTCGGAAAGGTCTTAAATTAGGATGTAACCAGTTCTGAACATGAATAATTCATTTCTAGTCAATCAATTTCAAAATAAAACAAGTTTACTAGAAGTTAAAATTTAACACACGTGTTCCTGTAGGGTCATAAAAACACAAGTTAACCATATTCCTTGAAACACAAAATTAAACACAAGTAAAATATGTAGGGATGTACCGATACCACTTTTTTCAAAACCGATCCGATACCGATACTTAAATCTGCGTACTCGCCGATACCGATACTTCTACCACACAAAAAATGCAACAAATTGGAATACTGGTTTTATTTTTTTCTTCTCTGCTTTTTACAACAAATAACTGAGTTAGATAAAAAAAAATATATATATTAAAAAATGATCACAAAACTAAAATATAAGGTGAAAAATAACCATTTTCTGTGATTTCACAGTGAAATTATTGCAGTTTTCCACATTTTAACCAAATAAAATGAACTATTTGGCACCATCTCCAGCTCTCAACCCACACTGTTCCTCTTTAGCTCAATAGCTCCCTCTAGTGTTCAATATAAGAAACTACAACAGAAATCACAAGTCACAGACAGTGAAGCCACTGGTATCGGTTCCTGGTATCAGGTAACTTTAACCGATACCGGTATTGGTATCGGTGCATCCCTAAAAATATGCATACCAGACATTTACATACATAAGTGTTCACATGCACACGATGGAGAAAACATCAGCACGCACCTCATTGTGAATCTCCTCACAGTGCTGTAGCATTGTTGGCTGGAGGACCAGCAGGCTGTGGGAGCCCGTCTCAGGGTCAGTGTGCAGGTTGGACAGGGCCTCCTGGCACCGGGACTGGATGTAGGTCAGGGTCCCCCTGGAACACTGGGTGACATTACAAAGACATTTCAGACACTCTGAATAGTGTTTCTGTAATAAGAGCTATAAATACGGTCTTACTCATTACCCATTTTAGAAGAAATAGTGTTAATGTCATTTAGCACTGATGAGCTAACGGCTAATCTGAGTGCAGCAAAGACTAAAGTGTTTTTCTGTCATCCTAAATGTCACGGTTCCTCTCCTCCGGAGCGCTCCTTCCTCCAAGACTTCATTTCCCATCATCCCTCTGGCTCCACTTCCGCCATAAAAGGACCTCGGATCCAGGAAGTGGCGCTTAGACATCGATCCAGATAGCTAGCCAAGTTAGCTCGCCGCTCCAGCTCGCAGTTCCAGCTCGCTATGGTTCGTTCCAGCTCAGCGATCCAGCTCACTCTGCTACTTCTACCGGAACCATCCAGTCTGCCACTACCCACGCCAGCTCTTCGCTCCGATTCGTTCCAGTCAGCTTTCCAGTCATCCCGTCAATCATCCAATCAGCGGCCCATTCATTCAACGCTGTCGCTGCTGTTCAACCTCTCAGGCCTCCGGGTTTCATTCCATCCTCAAGTAAGTCAGTCTTCACTACTTATAAACGGAGTAGCTAAACGGTCTCGCTTCCCATCGAGTCCTGTGCAGCTGCTCCAAGATTAACGAGCATGCTACGCTACCGCTCAGCGCTAATTACTGCTACATGCTACATGCTAAGCATGCTACACTCAAACTCACTGAGGTTTCAGCCGATTCACTCTGACACTAAAACAGCTCCAATCTCCAAAATTTAAAAGAAATTGAAGCTACTTTTGTCATTATAAAACAACTATATGAGACAAAACTGAACATAATGTAACCTGAACAGCTGTGAAACCCTGGAGCTGTTTTATAATGGCAGCAACACACTTTGGTCTTAGCTGAGTTCAGACTAGCCATTAGCTCATCCATCCTGTAAGGATTAAGCGCTATTTATCTGAACAGAGGCTGTTCAAATTCGTATCTACAACAAGTAAAATTATGTTTATTTAAACCCCCCAAAAATAAAATAGTCAAAATATCCCTTTATTCAATGTAATTTAAACCAATGATCATGATCAATCTGGAAATAACAACAGGACAGAGTTCAAAAGGAATGTGTATGTGTGTCTGACAAATGGAAATTGTATAGATCATTTCTTCTGTCATTCTGCTCCTTTTCGTTCAAATATGATGTTTTTGTTATGTATATCTTATTGTTTATATGTTTTATTTTGAAAACAAAGTAATAAACATGTGTTAAATATAGTTTTAGACCTAAAAATGTATTTAAAGCTGTTTAATTCTGACAACTACTAGTAAAAAGTAACATTTTGGTTTTTGTTTGCTGCTTCTTTCTAATAAAAATGGGTTAAAATCATAAATTCAGATTTATAAATTATAAAAATGCATATTCATATAATGAAAAATAAATAAATATCCTTCTCTCTTTAGAAAATAGAATTATTTGATTTTATCAGAGATGCATTTACCTAACCAGCACAGCATGCTATGGAGCATGTGAGTCACACACACACACACACACAGCAGTTTTCTCTTTTAGTCTCGCTGACTTCTCACCTCAGCCACTCTGTGCGTGGAGCTGAAACGCGCGGCGTCTCCGGCAAGGACGCAGTGCTGGTGGGTGCTGTTCAGGTCATCTGGCAAATACAGTGAAACCATCAGCGCAAGATCTCAAACACAAGACTTCAAACCAGGACTATTAATCCGACACTGACTGTTTTTATTACTTTTATTAAAGTATGAATACGATGGGTGAACAGAAAATATTACAACCTAAAAACAGATGAAAGGCACAAAGCGAATTAGACTAAATCAGCTTGCTGGGTCCAGCACTGAATCAAATAGACTGAAGAGCACTGTAATATAATTTTTAATTACCAAACAGAAGCAGATCGCGCTCAATCTGTCGAGATGGAAGTGCCATACCAACAAACATTTGTCCAATATCACACAAGCTTTACGGTGCTGTTTCCTGCGTATCCCTCCATGTGTTTCTTTGTGTGTATAGATGTTTCTCAGCTCTGCCATTATTTGCCTCCTACCAATAATTAATTTAGCCATGACAGAGCTGTCATTCACAGCACATGTGCATATTTACACCCGCCTTGAGCAAGAGTACACCAGCTAATGCCTGTGATTTGAAAGTCAAACAGCCAAATGCTTTGGGAGGAAGATATTATTGTTTGGTGGAAGAGGGGGGGAAAAAAAAAAAAAAAAGACGGTGACAAACAAAACAACTTGCCGGTGTTTTCTTCACCCTGATGAGATTGTGAAGGATTAGGTCTCTGGGCAGAATTACTCCGCGTCTTTAAAACTGTTTATATCCAATAACAAATTATCTCCATCAATCTGCTCTTTTCTTGGCACGTCTGATGCAGTCAGTGGGATCAGGAGGGAGTAGAGGCAAACTCGATAACTGTAATAAATATTTATCTTTCTTTCAACCCCTGTGCCTGCTGCCACTTGTCCTCCTTTTCCAGGAAGCAGGCTTTTAAATATATTGGGTCAACTCTTTCCTCCAGTCCCCCCACCCCCTGTGCATTGGGAGCTGGAAATCAGATTATTGAACAGGCCCGGTGTCAGGACTTGCATTGTTCTTTTTTAACCACTGAAATTCCATTTGGGTGGAAATGATGGTGATTCAATTTGCCTCCAGCAGCTCAGACATTAGCAGTTCAAAAGGGCCAGCCGCCGACAAATGGTGCTGAAATTATATAACACTGTCTGCGGTTATACACCATTGTAGTTTCCTTTTAATACCGCAAAACTACTTATCATCGGGTGTATGTCAGTAAATCACGAGCACAATATATTTTAACACCTGCTTTAGTTGTGTCTGTGTGCGTTTCAGATGAGGGAGGGGCTTCGAAGGCAGAAGATGTGCACGTTTTTTTGTGCACGCGAGAGTTGTGCAAATTCATACGCGACTGCATATGTTTGCACGCTGTGCCAAGTGTTTAATTCAGGTAGACCAACAAAGCAACAGACGGGGCGAGAACTGCGCGAGCTGCTATCGTCGTGGAGCAGTTGGACTCTCAAGGGCGTGCTCACCAAGCGGAGCATAAATCCCCACTGATCCGCGACAGTCGAGTCCCATTAGAATGGTCCGCACAACAGCCCATCACTCTATTATCATGGCTGGCCCGAGACTGACGGTTCTATTGTAAATCTCATCCTGCTGTAGAAGGTCGGCTTCAAGCCCTGTCAAGCTAAATATTAGGTGCAGACTTTGCTGCTCCTTGATGAAAACAGCTTCTTCAATGTGCCAGAGCCAGGGCGTCATTAAAACCTTCCTTTTAGAGAGTAGCCACCTTAAAAGGTATTTTATATGTTTATTTACATGTTTATCATATGTGATACATATGATTTCATAATGTATACAATAAATCAACATGTTTACTTTTAAAATTAGATGAAAAACAATGACTACTGACAATTTAACAGTAAATAGTATATTTTTACTGTAAATGAACGTGTTTAATCAAAATATCTCAGTATATTGATTCACGTACTTAAAGCCGATAGGAGGAGTATTTTTCTATGTATAAAAGTTTTCTAAATGTTTTAAATGATATTTCAGGTCTAAACTATGATCTATGCTTATTTCCACAACATATGCTAGTCTTCTGAAGACCCTCCTTCCTCCTATAGACCCCTTAGCATTTTTTCTGGCCGCCAACATTTTTTAGCCAATAAAATTCAAATTTCTGCATTCTCTCAACGTGCACGCGCATCGAGCAAACCTGTATCAGTAGGGGGCGTTCTCGTACAGGACGCTCCGTGTGTTTCTCTGTTTGTCGTCTCAGCCGGTCACTGAGGACTCACAGCTCATTTCTACTAAAAACCTACCCATTCCCCAGATAAAGACGGATTTATTTTTATTTTTAAACCTTTCACCTCACAGAATGGCAAGGCTTGCCAAGGATACACGTTTATTATGGTCAGAAAGTTCATCCAGAGGCGAGTCTACCGTCTGCTAACAGAGCTAAGTATAAGCAGCAGCAGGGACAGACAGGGTTCATCCTGGTACAATGTTGTTATAAGATTTGTGAACTGTGAGTGATTAAACCCTACACTTTGAGCTCCACAGTTTATGCCCGCAACGTAATGCGACGCGTGCATGCGTCAAGGTGTTTTGAGGAGGAGCCGTTGGACGTTAGATTCAAAAACTGCTCTCTTGATGAAATAATCCACAATGTGGCTTTAAATAAAATTTACTGGCACATCTTAACTCAGGAGAATCAATCAAACATTCTGATCCAAAGTCAAAATGTACTCTAATCAGATAAAGTGTCTTTATACTGTGTATTGATAGTATAAATATTCTCTCTCACTATCTGAGGTCAAACATTACTGTTGCTGCACTCTCATCTACTGGAAAAACGATCTGATTGATAACTTCTTTATATTGAATTGCTGGGTCTTCCTGTCCTCCATACAACAGCTACCATCAATTATCTGTAAACTCACATGGTGGTGCTGCGTAACCATAACAACCATTTAAAGGCCACATAGTTAGAGGTGCAAACACACCAGTCACATTCAACAGATGAAAAGTTGTAGAAGAAAATTTGTACCGTATTTTCCGGACTATACGTCACTCCGGAGTATACGTCGCACCGGCCCAAAAATGCATAGTAAAGAATAAAAAAACATGTATAAGTCGCACTGGACTATAAGTCGCATTTTTGGAGGAAATTTTATTTTATAAAATCTAAGACTAAGAACAGGTATTTCATATTATTAGCTGTTTTCATAAAACAATGCCGGCGGCAATTTGCCGCGGCGCTGAGCCGGTATCTGGGAGCCCGTCGTTCATAAGGGTTCAGACCGCGCCGGTAAAGTTGTGCAATCATGTGCTTTTCACAAAAGATTACTCACTGGCGGTATAAAGGGTTACGGGGGCGGTCTTCGCGCTGTTAACGTGCAGGGTTAGACGTGAGACAGAAGTAAACAGACAGGCTGCTGCTGCTGCTGCTCATAACGCCAGAAGCACCCAGATCTCCACTGAGTTACAAATGTAAAACAGCTTTCCGGTGTTTACCTGATTTTTAAATACATTTCCAGTTGGGGGTCAGCTCTCCTTTGCTACGTTATTAGCAACACCTCCCTCTGTTGTGATCTTCATTCACAAGTCTGGCGCTGCGGTAATATTACAACTAAGCATGGCGGCTGATTGGTACACAGGCCTACAGCGCCATCTAGCGGTTTTAAAGCAGCGTGAAAGTGAATAAAACGTGAAATTCTATACTTTGGTGTATAAGTCGCAGGATCTGCCAAACTATGAAAAAAAAGTGTGACTTATAGTCCTGAAAATACGGTACTCTGTGGCCTTGAAGATTCATTACCCTTACAAGTAAACAGTTTTTGGAACACTTTAAAAATATATTTCTCAAATGAATCAACAAATTCAGTTTACTGTTTTTAATGTACTGTAGTTGATAGAAATACATTTTATAGTAAATAAACAGATTTGCACAATTTGGTGACACTTAAAAACACAGAAAAACTTTAGTTCTAGATCATGAACCTCTTGTATCAAACACATTATGTGACATTGTCATTCAAATTATTTATCACAATACTTTGTTTTACATCTAATTATTCATTTAATTCATGTGTTTCTTACACGCACAGGTTTATTTATAGGATTTTAAAACTTTTTGGATTACAGAAATACTTATTTTATTTATTTATTAAACTTTTTTTAGCCAGGAAAGTCCCATTGAGTTTCAGAAACTCTTTTACAAGGGAGTCCTGGGTTACCACCTATGGGGCATGTTGTGATCTGTGGGGGAAACCGGAGTGCCCGGAGGAAACCCACGCATGCATGGGGAGAACATGCAACTCCACGCAGAAAGGCCGCAGCCGGGATTTGAACCTGCAACCTTCTTGCTGCGAGGCAACAGTGTTAACCACTGCGCCACCATGCAGCCCTGAATAAAAAAGATATGTCATTTGTTTACTACTATGTAAATAATACTGTTATAAAAGTGAAGCTGGTACGTATAAATCAGAATAGGTGAATGATCGGTCTGCGTTTACTAGAAACATTTATAAGAAATTTGTCAAAAATTGTAAAAAAAATAATAAAATTCATCAAACATGGTATTTGTATAAATGCATATTATTGCATTTATTATTATTAATGGTGTTGTAGTTGTCAATTCAAATGTTTCTTCTTGTCAGTCTTCAGCTGAGAGTTATTATTTCAAAATAAAGTACAATTATCCATCACACAGCTGAAGATAGGGTTAACACTAAATCACATTTTATGTCTGTCCTTACATACTTATGAAAGCAGGGTGCCTTTTGAAAAATAATAAATCCCCCATCCATCCAAGCAGGACTCCTCACTTCTTGTACATCTGAACACAGGCTTCTGCTGTGATGTGGATAAATGTCCTTGCACTCAAAAAATATGAGAAAGCCTGCAAGGACCCGCGGGACCGAGAAAAGGAGGGTGGAGGTGTCTGCTGCAGCCAAAAGCATTAAGCTATGATTTACACCCCTGTGGCTTGCTGTCTGTTCTCCCCATAGAGACGTAGTCAGCGATGGGTCACAGGACTTCAAAAAATAACATTTGGTTTTCCTAACCTCTCTAATGCACACAATTTCATGGAACCTTAAAGCTCTGTGTTCAGGCCAAGAAACGTCTCTCTTTCCTCACACACACATTACACACACACACACGCCTCAGTTCCATTCCTCCTGCAGAGAGAATCAGAAGATGAGGGCAGTGCAGGAAAAGTGAGAGATGAAGTGGATCCTGCTGGTGTGGGTCATTTGGGACAAAGTACAAGCAACACTAAAACACAGAGTAATGAAAGTGCTCCTCTCTCCATATTCAGAGCTGCGTGGAGCAGCATGTTAACATGTGCGCGCGTGTGTTTTGGGAGTGTGTTTATGGAGAATCTGTAGTACCTCTCATGTAATAGCAGTCTCCAGACTCCAGCGGCAGCATCAGGCCAGGTGTGTGGATGTCCCAGGCCACTTTCAGCCCGATTCTCCAGCAGGCCTTCTCAGCGCCGCCCCCATCGCTGCTCTCACCTGTCAGTCATACACACACTGTACTGTAAGATTTGTATCCAACATTTAAACTCATGTTTTGGCCTTAGAGCTGGACTTTTTTCCACTCAAGGGGTTTATCTAACTCAGGGATTCCCAAACTGTGGTGCGCACACCCCTGGGGGTGCGCGAGCTGCCACTAGGGGGTGCACAAGATGAAAACTGTAATGGCGGAAATTTGAAATAATGACACATTTACAGTGTTTTTTTTTCCCAACTCAATAAAAATGTGTAAATAAACATGTATACCATTATTGTGTGGATCTGTGGGACAATATTTGGAGGAACTCTGAGTCTTTTTTCTGTCAATCATATGAACTCTTTCAAGCAGACCTTTATTTTGAAGGCGACGATAACTTTTACTATTAGTTCCGGGGCAAAGTTGCGAGGAGCTGCTGGACTGTTTACTTCATCAAATGGATATTATTTATTCAAAGAATCCTTCTTGACAGCTTGTAACAACTCTGCTGATTGATTCCATTTGTGTCCTTATTTAATCAACTCCATGGTGAGTCGTTTTCTTTGTTTCTTTTGTTTTTACTAAAGATGCAGCGCTACTTTCTGCGGCCGATGAGCTAATGGCTAACGGAGCTGGGCATTAATTTTTGCATAATTTAAAAACACTAAGCAGCTAGTTACATGAACCGTTAGCTTAAACCAGTGTAGTAACCTCCTGCTC
Source organism: Callopanchax toddi (assembly GCA_006937965.1). Taxonomy (NCBI): domain Eukaryota; kingdom Metazoa; phylum Chordata; class Actinopteri; order Cyprinodontiformes; family Nothobranchiidae; genus Callopanchax; species Callopanchax toddi. The sequence goes on along the minus strand of SSNR01000042.1, from coordinate 2,075,296 downwards.
ACTTCCAAACATTTGATCAGCACTCCCCCATACACACCCGCCGTCTTTACAAGATAAGCACATCACATGGAAATGCGAGGGGCGTTTACTGACCGTAGGACGCGCGACTCTAACAGTAATCCTCGATTACATATGATTTAATTATTAAAGTCTCAAAAGTATCAAAAATTTGTAACATTAATGATTTGTAGGTACCAGGAATTTGTTCAAATGTCAAAGGTCTCCATCCGGGGATTGGGGGTGCGCGAACACGGCTGGGACATATAGAAGAGGGGGCGAGGCAAAAAAAGTTTGGGAACCGCTGATCTAACTCACTGTTTTTTTAATTGGAGAGTGTTTTATCAGGAGAATGCAGTATAAAAACATCTATATCAATGTATCATCACAGACGAAAACTAAACAAAGAAGAACGCAAACTAAAAGTACAGGGTGTAACGATTAAATCAATACCACCTAAACAATGGATGTAAGATGTAAGGCTTTGTCTCCAGAAAGTAAAAATCACTTAACGCTCAAGCAAAGATGATACGTGTTGCTGTGGTCGTATTGGATTTTTATGCTATCATTATGTAGTGCAAGAGGAAATAGTTGGATAAAAGCCCCTGATGTTGTTTAGTGAGTGTGTGAGAGAATGTATCCTATGATATTCCTGTTGCTGAACCCCATTCGCTGATACCACCTCCGCTGTTCTTCTCTCTCTCTCTCTCTCTCTCCCTCAGTTCTTCCACGGCATCCTACGAAAACAAGATTTGGCTCGGCTGGCCGACACCCTTCAGCAAAATCAATACTAAAGTCTTTCTGGGCCTCTCTGCCCCATGGCTGCCTTTTCCTTTACTCAGCACGGATAAATAGTAACTTAATTTCCAGCCATTGTACTCTGAGAGCCAGCTAATGACAGCATTCCCCAAGGCCTCAGGAATGGTGGAAGCCCATCCTTTGTGCCGGAAAACACTCAGTTATGGCAGATTCCTTTGGATCAGAGGAGCTGGGAAAAAAATACATCTTTGCAGTTCTCAGGTCAAAGGAAGAAAAAAAACAAGGTGAAGCTGCTGAAATACATCATCAGGTGTAATATAAAAGTCTGTATATCTTGGATTTCTGGCACCCTACACAGCTGTACTGTTAGAAACAGGCCTCCAAACGTACGGCGTGACTCTGGGAAACCTCAGAACTGAAATCTGGATCACAATTCTTTGGCGTTTTCATCAGACTTTCACCTCTAAAGTCAGCGGGGTCACCCAGAACTAGCACTGCAAGGCGTTATGCTTTAGTGTTTGATGCCTGTGTTCACAGGGTCAAAGTTGAAATGGTCCAGAACAAATGATTAAAGCAGACGTTCTGAGGCAGGTGTTACTTCTAAGTCCAATGAAGAAAACCCAGCTGTAAAATGTGTCGGGATGTCAGAACACTCAGAACTACACCTTGGTGATAGTGCTAAATTACAGCTTTGAGGCGCAGACTGTGACTTCACAAAGCTCCCACCTTTAACAGTACAACACAGCACATACAGCAGTGGATCTGATAAACTGTAAACTATATCAGCAGCACAAGTTTCCGGATGATAAAGAGAACAAGACATCGTTAGACATCAAATTTAAGGTTAATAATTTGGTTGACGGTACAGATTCACGATTTCTTAAGAAAGGACACAAACTGTGGAGACACTAAACCTTTTTTACATGCCTGTGTTGTGTCCTACAGTTTGTTCTACATATACTATCTAGAAAGCAAAGTTCTCTCTATCTCTCTATCAACTCAATCTGCAAACACTATCAGCTCTTGAGAGAGTGCACATTCGGTAATTAGGAGACATCGTATTATCCATACGGTACAGTCTAGGAACACTTATCAAAGCGGGACTCATTATTCCATATCAGATAATTGCACATCGATCATTTCTCGGGGAAATGATTTAGATGAGATGCAGCGAGCGCGATAAGGCCTGTTTGTTAGACGACGCCATTGAGCTGATGTTAAGAGCTCCGATTCAAATGTCTGTGATCTCCCAACGCTCAGGCAGTGATAAGGCTGTCAGCAGCCAACTGGCGATGACATTTGATAATGCCCTGACACTATCGCGTAGATGGATCTGATGGTTGCCTCACCAGAGGCCGTGTCTACTGCCGCTACAGCGCCGCTGTAGGGCCACAACACACAAGGTTACCTGCATCTGATCCACCATAAAGGAACTGAGATAAGTTGATGGGATGATATTGAAGTGGGAGAAGAATCCTAATTTTCAGGCTCAGACTGGGAGCTATTTGCATGCTAAATGCAGATTAAATGGCTAAAGAACTGCACTGTTATGCACATTTATGATAAGTTCGACATCTCGTTTAAAGCCTTACCTTTATCGTCATTACAACTTAAGTTGTAAACAGCCACCGGAGAATGAGTGATCAGGTTCTCATCATGGTGCCACCCTACTGCCATTTTCCCCATGCCATAGTACGGCTCCTCTTTGAGCTGGCTCATTTGCGTCGGGTCCATGTAGTTGAGTAAGGTGACGTTGAACTTGACTGGACCGGTGCATACCTGCGGAGGACTGGGCTGGGAGCAGCCCTGCACGCTCTCATGTTCCTCCTTGTCCTGAATGTGGTAATCAGACAGGCTGTGCTTTAGCTGAGCCACAGGCTTCTCATGAGCCTCTAGTCCCACGGATTTAGTCTCTGTCCCACGGATGGCCTCGGTCGTCCAGCCGGGGCATTTTCCTTCACTGTGTTCGGAAGTTGTTGCAGCACCGATTTCACTTTTTGTGACTTGTGAGCACTCTCCCTCCTCACTGCTGTGTTTAATCTCAGTCTCCCATTCCCCTTCCTGTTTTGACCCGGAGCAGCCTTCTTCACTGTGCTTTGACTCAATGTCCCACTCCTCGCTGTGCTTGGACTCTGTGTCCACCTCCTCGCTTTGTCTGGACTCTGAGTCCCCTCCTTCACTGTTCTTAGAGTCCTCACTGTGTTTAGACTCTGTGTCCCCTTCTTCGCCTAGTTTGGCCTCTGTCTCAGCCTTCACGCATTGTGTTAGCCTGTCCCCTTCCTTCAGCTGAGACACATCAGAGCAGAAGAAGCTGTTAAGCTCCCACAGTGCCTTGCAGGCAGCACTCAAGTCTGGATCACAACAGTTTTGTGCCTTCAGCTCAGTGTTCTCACTGTGCCAGGGAATAGCAAAGAGCCGTGTGTCCAGGTAGCGGTAGGTGTGGCCCGGCTCACCCAGCAGCGCTCGTGACACGGCAGTGAATACATCCCGGTCACGAACTCGGACCAGATCCTTCAGGAGGCACCCCTTCCTTCTGAGGGTGAGCAGAGCTGCCTGAACCCGACCGTGCAGTTCAGCAGGCAGCGAACAGGATTTTCTCAACACCAAACCAGAGTAACTGGAATCCCACTAGAAAACAAATCATTTGAGTCAAAACACAAAATCTATAAATTATACATGACTGTAAAATTTAAGCATGCAGCAGTGCCTTTATAGAAGACAGCTAGATTATTGTTTGGTGTTTTATGGAAGTATAATCGACTCACCAGTTGCTGAAAGCCTCGTTCCGAAGGTCCCAGAAAGGGGATCTTCTGGTCTCCCAACTCCTGGAGTAGCCGACGCCTCTGTGAAACACAAAACATTTGAACAGACTGATTTTGAAGCTGAGAGTGTTTTCCCCCATGCTCTGATGTCTGATGCTTCCTGATATTTTTATTTGCAAATCAATAGCTGTTAAAGCATTTCTGAAATTGCTTTAGTTTTGAGTCTTTCCAAACACTTGAGGTCCAAAAACGCTCTTTTTAATAGCTATTTCAGATCAGCCAGTCATTCATTAGACCAGATAAACGCATAGAAATAAGGTTTTGCTGAACCTTTTTGGTGTGGCAATTTTTAGCCAAAAATAAAAGCATAGGGCTACAAGTGACCTGTCTGATATAGTCCAAATTTTGCCCAAAGATGTTGAAATTCTAACTTTTCTACTTAAAGGGATACTCCACTGCCAAGTTATTATCCGTCTATTGCCATATTCCTCAGAGTTAGATAAGTGAACAAAAACTATTTGTAAACAGCCCAGCCGTTTTCCTGATCCGGCAGTACTCTTTTAGCTTTAGCTTAGCTCAAACACTGTAAGCGAATGGTACCAGATAGCACTGCCAGAAAAAACATCCTTAAAACAGTGCTATCTGGTACCATTCACTTACAGTGTTTGAGCTAAGCTAAAGCTAAAAGAGTACTGCCGGATCAGGAACACAGCTGGGCTGTTTACAAACAGTTTTTGCCCACTGATCTAACTCTGAGGAATATGGCAATAGACAAAAAATAACTTGGCAGTGGAGTATCCCTTTAAAGTACAGGAAATTGTTTCAGCTAAGTGTACACATAGTGTAGATGACGTGCAAAGTTGTTACATCTGTTTTTTTCTATAATATTTTACTGTGTTGTACAAAGCAACTTTAAAGTGAGGGGAAGCAGCAATTAAATTATCAGGTTATTTAATTATTGCCTGCCAAACATAATTTAAAATTGTGTATTTTTTTACCAAAAAGTTTATAACTCCATCATTTCTCATTACAACGTGATCTTAGTTTAAAAACATGAAAAGTGGCAGAAATTCCTTCAAGAAATGTTTCTGTTTTAACAGATGACACCATAAGAATCAATTAAAGTAGCAGAGGAAACTAGTCCCTGGTCATGTCCACTAATATAAAACAATTTCGACTATAAGACATGTGCTCCTGGGTCCTCATAGTTCTCATAGATGCCATATCCCATACACATGATCTCCAATATACAAAAAAATCTTCTGAATTAATCAAAGTGCCTTTCATCGAGCCACAATAGACCAAACGGTAACAAAACAGCACAAAACCTAGCACGAAAAATGTTTCTTGGACCTGATTCTTCTTTTCTGATTCTTCAAAAACGTGTGCAAAGCACTATTGTGCATATGTAGACTTGGTAAGTCAACATGCATTCACCACAGGTGTGCAAGTAGTCTGCATGATGTTTCTGTAGCAGGAAGGTGAAATGTCACTGGCATGCCACTGTCTTTTTACATCTTGGATGAATGGGTTGAGGAATAGTTTTAACAGTTTAGGGGAAAAAAGGCCGTCTGTATATTTTTGCGACATTTACAACATGCGTTTGACATTTTTCCTGCACTAATAATGCCAAAGACTCCATGTGGCACGCTGCGGGGGACGTGGGAGACGACTGCCAAAATATGTTCAGACTTTAGGAGTGAAATAAAAAGTCCTGTTCATAAACGTTACAGTGGGGCAATAAAAAGCTGTATGTCCTGACTTGAAGAGAGGATGGATCAAAAAGAGGGCAAGTGGTGAAGGAATGTGAATTAAAGACAGAAAGGGGGTGATAAAAAAAAAAATCCCAATATCGGAGGCAGAAGAAATGTGAGGGCATCTGGTTTGAGGCAGTTTGACGAGTTTACCTTGAGGGCTGAATCTTCACCTTAGGCTAAACAACACAACACCTGCTGGAAGTTTTCTTAAAGGATGCGCAAGAGTGTACAGGCCTTCCAAGTTATTCTGGAACAAACAAAAACAGACTTGCAGACAGTTGGAACCTAAAAAACAAAACAACATGCACTATTCATGGCCAGGATGTATTCAAAGGCTGTTGGAAGAAATTGACAAGCTGACACACAATCACCGGTGTCAAAGTCTAACTCCTGACAGAAGTTGAAGATATCAAGGTGAGACTCTGGGCTAACTGTTGTATGTGCATCCATCTGTGCACATCTGTGTGCTGCTGGGTGACTGGTCAAATCCATTTTTCACATTCTTTTTGGGTGCGTAAATATATACATGAGTTATATGATTCCAGTTGGCTTTATGCACAGCAAAGCAGCTTCGCCACACACACATTATATGAGCTTTCTGAATAATGCACAGCTGGAGTAGCGAGCATGATGCCTCAGCCCCAAAAGCACGCAACCAAGGCTGTCACACACGTGTCAAATATATCAGCCTGCTAAGAAATTCCACAGAAAAAAGCCAAAGACAAGAAGTTACTGGAGCCCTCTGAGGCAGATGGACTCGCACAGCATTAGAGAACCAAGGAAAATCACAAGGTGCAACAAAAAAAGAGAAAGAAAGAAAAAAATATGTCTGCCTTTCTACTCAGACCCCAAAAACGAGATTACCAATTTCATAATACTGTAATGTGGGTCCTTCATGGTAGCAGTCCAAACCATCTGTTCTGAGTGATATATCTGATGCTTTTTTCTCTCTCTCTCTTTTTAATCTCTCCCTTCCTTGATGGGATTATTCCCTCAGCCGGACTGTTTATCACAGAAAAACATATTAGGTAGAATAGAACTCAATTGGTTTGCTTTGATCTTGGCCTATACGAGATATAAAACTGTGCACCATATATTTAATAATTTCATTTACTTCACATCTGTGACACTCCAACGGACACTTTCTTCAAAGTGAAGTAGATTAATGTCCAGCGCTTAGCATCAATGGCTCAAAATAGCCAGATAACTCCACAGCTGCAGGGATAGAAAAACCACCAGTCTGACTTGTGTCTGCTCTCAAAGGGCCACTTAAAACCATGTATTTGGTGAAACTACTGTCAAAGTACCCTAGTATTACACAGGTCCCTGTGGGCTTATCAAAATTTGACTGAAATTGCATTCACAAGCATCTGTTATTTATTGCAAAAGTTTAATTTTAAGGAACATAAATTACTGACTAGTTTGGTAACAATTTAGCTTTATGCTTTTGTACTGTGGGGCAAAAAGTGTGCTATTCTTCTTAAAGACCTCCAACCAACAGAGGGCAGCACCATCATCAATGTATCTATCTCAGGCTGCATGCATGCAAAAAAAAACTTGGATCTCAGCAAGATTTATTCAGCCACAGAAATGATGTAATGTAAGATAGTTGTGCAATAGTGTGTCATGTTTAAATAGCAAGCTATTGGTACTTGTCAGACACCCGTTTTAGAACTGGTCCCTTGCTGCAGAAGTGGCAGCGAATCAGCAGTTTTGACATGTCGGTTGTAAAATGTCAAACTCAAAGAGGCAGGTTGCCAATATGCATCAAAGGTGCTTCCTCCCCCGGTCTATTTGGCACCGGATCGAAGAATGTAGAAACCTCGTGTGAAGCTACACGGGGTGCGGAGAGGCACAGGGTGTGGTTGTTGTATTAATGTGTGAGGAGAAGACCAATGAAGGTGTGCGAATTTAACTTTGATATGACAGAAACCGAGGAAAAATGCACAAAACAATTTCAAAGCACACTTCAACCATCAGTCCAAAGCTCTAGATTATGGTAGTCATCTATTCCATAGATCTGTGACATCTGAGCACTGTGTCATCCTAAAGATATGAAACCAACTTGAAGTCTTTTAACTTCAGTTGTTGTTTAAGCACCTCTGAGGCTTCTTCTTACAGTTTTACATCTTAAAAAAACACTGAAAACTATAACATTTTACCATTTCTTTACCAACATCTAGCTTTCTTGTTTTAGGTGCATCAGCTAGAAGATTGGTGATCTAGTAGGATGGCTAACTGGGCTGACTGGTAAATGGATAACTGGAATGTGTGGGAGCTGATCTCCGAATGGGGTCATTGGTAATGTGTAACCCCTTGGCTTTATAGTCTCACTCAGGACCGGCCAATGAATATGAATTGGACTGTTAGGGTCAAAGTTCAGCCAATAAGATGTTGCCAGAAAAATCTTTAAAAAGTTTTTGTTTTAGGAACATTCTTGGTAAAATGTATATTTTGGAGATGATCCTGTACTTTCTTGCTTGCAGATTCTACACTGAAAAAACAGATTTTTTTTTTTTTGGAAAGCTAAATATTACTCAATAAAATGATCTAAAATGTAATTAAATATATTAGTTAAAGACTGAAATTTTTAAAAATGGTTTGATTCTAACGATACACCTAATTTTTTTAATTAACAAATGTAACTCAAATGTAATGGTTAGAACTTAACCAAATATATTAGTTACGCACTGCTGAAAAGCTAAAAAAAAACACTCAAACTTATAAGCACTAGAACTTCAATGTTATCCTAACAGATGCTGTGGCCTAGTGGTTAGTGACATGGACTCCCATACAATAGTGCGAGAGTTCAATACCCGGCAATATCCACCAAATGTAAAAATGTTAGTTGCCAGTTGTTGACCACCACCCTATGGGTTAATAGCTGTATTTCCAGTCTGCCACATAAATACACATAAATAAAATAAATGATCAAACAAAAATAAACAATAAACAAGTTAATTGAATAATAACCAGTAAATAAAATCTAATCAATATTTTACATTAAATATAAATGTAACAAAGGTGTTTGAATTTAACACATATTTTTAGTTATTTTTAGCTGTGAAAATTGAGTAAATTGTAATAGAAAAAAATGTTGGGTAAAATTTAATCAATTAAATTGAGTGCAAATTGTTACACTAATTTTTGGGGTAAAATTTTAACAGTTTGTTTTTACAGTGTATGCAGCAGGAAGCTCAATCTTATATTTACATTTTACGTTTTATGCAAGGTATTTCATTCAAACCTGTGCAAACAAAATCTATTGGATGTTTACCTCTGTTGTGATGAATGCATCCTTCATTGCAGTTAGGCTTGAATCACAGTGAATTTACAATTTTCTGACAGTTCTTCTATTTGCAGGTTTTGATTTCACTTTTTGACTCAAAACAAATTAGAGGGCCTAAAAGACAAATGTGCCCAGAAATAGAGAATGTTGTTAAGCATGGCATACTTTTTCAAATCAGTGAGCGTTCTGTATTTATTGACAGACATGTTCAGCATGTGTTCTGAGGGGGTGCCCAGGTGCGGCAAGCGATGACAAACGGCCAACAGGCGAGCTCCAGTCCGTTAATTGTTGTTGGAGGCTGAAAGGCTCTGTTGTTCATTTCACCTCACGACAGGGTGGCGGGAGAAGTGATCATTAATATTAGAACACTTCCATCCATCTACCTGAACAAGAGGCCAGTCATTTAAAAGGATGACGCTGGGCAGACCTTTCACGGCCTGTTTATAACACTGATCTAAGCACATTACCGGCGCTGTGGGGGACCCCTGCCAGCCATTAATTAGATGTACACACACACACGCGCCCACACGGTGTGACCACCTTTACCGTCAACCAGTCAGTCCAGGATAAGAAACACTCACATCGGTGTAGTCCTGTCATATTCCTTCTTTAGATTTATACAGGTGGAGAGTGTGTGGGTCCAAAAGACAGAAAGAAGTATCGGACCGTGTGTTTTTTTGGACTCTCCATCGCTCTCATTGCACCTGACAGACGTACAGAAGGATCAATCATTCAAAAGTATTTACAAATGCACAAAGCCAGACAGGTTGGCACATGGCCACTCAGTTTAAGTGCTTTTCAGTGTGTCTGTGGTGTCAACATCTATTTCACACTTATCTACACCTCAAAGGGGGGAAAAAAGATGTTTCTATGACCTTTAGCAAGTGTCAAAACTGGAGAGAGGAAGAGAAAGAGAGGAAGGGGATTTAAGAGATCTGTCGCCATACACAGCCTTCTTATATTTATCTGCAGGAGATAGACTGAGCGTGCTCTTTATCAGAAACATACACAGTCTGCTCCACACCATGCTGAAGAGGAATCTCACAAATATTCCACTTGGTTCATTTAAGAAGTTCAGATGAACATTTTCTTTATTCACATGTTATTATGTCACTCCTGCACATGAGTCATGTTCAAGGGCATCTTCACAGCATCTAAAGGATTCAAACTAGCAGCTCTCAAAGGAGACAAAGCGTCCATGAACCAGGACTGCTGATACCCATTTTGCCCTAATTGTAAGTTTGCGGCCAGCCCATAATGTTTCCATTAGGATTATGTCGATCGAAAAAAGCTTTTTAGTTTTCACCTTCAAATTACAACTTGCTTGAGGTCAGCTGTTTTCCACGTGGAATGGACGGTTTTAATGTAGATACAGTCCCTTGATATTCAGGCTGGGTCTAGTTCAGTGAGGGAAAAGAGTGAGAAAATGAGGAAGAGTGAGGGATGGAGAGAGGAAGGAGGAGAGCGGTAGAACAGCGTTGATTGAAAGACTGTGATTAGCAGTTTTCAGCAGAGCACCAGGGCCACTGAGTTGCTCTAACAGGGTTGTCGCGTCTCGAGGTGCAGTCAAGGAGAAGTCAGTGCTTTAGAAAGCTCCCTCAATTTCTCCATTTCCCCCCTCCCACTTTCACTTTCGCCATTCACCCACACTTTCCCTGTCCCTCCAAAAAAAATCAATATAGCTGTGCAAAGTGCAGCATGGCCCACGGGGAGGGCCAGCTAACTGTAGGGCTGGATGCAAAGCTTACAGCAAGGACAAGAGGCATCTCATGGGCCCATCCCACTGGCAGTGTCAAGGACAGACCAGAGGTCCAGAGGGCCAAGGCCAACGGATTGCCCTTCCCTTTTGCATCTTGCCGTCTTTTTATCTCAGTATTTCCATGTTGCCCTAGCTTGGCTGGCTCTGTGAGGCAGAAGAGATCAATAGTCAGGTGGAGCGTTTAAAATCCCCAGCTCCAGAGGCTGCCGCTACGCTCCTTAGAGCCCAGTGGACCAACACATCAAGGCGGTGCAGGTGGATGGATAGATGAGCAGCTGTACTGTGGTTGGACCTGGTCATTGTAAGGTTTGTGATTTGTGACTGTAAACAATTCAATAGCACTTAGCAATACACAGTGTCCGAGGGGGCCTGATTTTTCATACATGTTGCCATTGTCTCAACACGTTACAGATCAGTAGGATTCAGGCAGGTCAAGCATCTTTACGGGCCAAAACACCCTGGTACTGTATCGCAATGTAAGGCCTGATTGCAGCTGTGCACATCTAGAACTGAAAACTCTCACAAACTAACAATATGACGTGTGTTATCATAGTCAACTGCAGCGCTTCTCATTTCCATACAGTACGCTTGTTGAAGAAGAAGCTTGTACATAATGTGGATGAAGTGTGCAAGGAGGATTTCAGCCCTACCGCGTGTCTACAAGTGTGAGTGACTGATCACAGCAAAAGTGGCTCGTGTCTCTAATCCAGTACCACTGTTAGACAGTGCAAAGACCCGGCTCTGTGTACAGCAGCACAGTCTGATCAAACCCATCCCATGACAAGCAACCTCTTCAAATGACGATGATTTCGCAGCTCTGTGTCCTTTCGACTCAATATTAGATCATCTTCTGACACTACCTAGTCTGGCATTTCATCTGGGATAAAGATGACGTGCAATCCAACCCAAAGGGGTAGAGAGTCAAGGGTAAATGAGAGGCTAAGATGCTGAAGCTGTGTCTGATTGGTTGACAGCTGTGACAATTTTCATGTGGTACGATATTACCTTATGCCACACACAAAAAATTTGATGAAGTATGTTGCTTGACAAAGCACTTCAGGGATATGTAAGCATCAACTCAACTGAATCTCGAATGTAGTCTTCCTTTTAGAAAAAGAAAGAAACTATACAACCAGGGTCCGAAATTAACACTCGCCACTCGCCAAATGCGACCAAATTGCTCCACTTGGCGAGTAAAATTTGGAACGTCATCCGCCACATGGCGAGTACATTTTTGCACCAACTTAGTTCTGTTTATCAGGTGGATTTCTGTGACGCTCCTCTCCTGCCTGCACGCGACGTACGCGAAACGCGAGAGTCGCACCCTGAGGCATTTCTGCCTATCCACTGTTCATCAAGGCAGCAGCAGTTAGCTTCGTGCTAAAGCTAGCAGCGATATGTGGCGGTTTAGAACTGGATTCAGCCAGTCTTCAAAAAGAAAAGTAATCGAACTGGAAGAGAAACCACCAGGACCAGTGGCAACCAGAAGATTTAATGAAAAGTGGCGAACTGGAGGTGGCGGTGGAGATGTTGATGTTGACGCTGGCTACAGGACACAACAGGTGTTGTGCAGAAGTCTGTTCCCCTGAATTTTTCTTTTCCCCCATGTCGAATTGCGGGCTTCACAGCACTTCTAAAAGATTTCTACAACACGTAGTCGTGTCAAAGTTGATACTTTATTTAGTTCCTAGTCAATAAATTAATACAAATTTTAAAATTGACATTTTTTTTCTTTTTTTGTTTTGTTTTAAACACTGACAGAATCGTTTTATCCGCTCCCTACACAGGTGAACATAGTATTTCAGGGGAGCAGATTTTAGCACAACACTGGAATCTGCGCAGATGAGCTGCTCCGTTTTCCTCCAGTACGCTAAAAGGCCCGTAACAACTCACTGGTCCTAGGAAATAAGACGATGAAGGGACTCCAACAATGAGGCTGTAAGACTGTCAGAAGCAGGAAGGCAGATTTCATGGAGAGAAAACAAGGAGTCTGACTAGATTTCATTAAGAGAGTTCATTAAAAACATTTCTAAATAAAATAAAAAATCTGAAATGAGTAAAAAGTAGTTTTTATTAATGATTATTTAATTAAGTTTCATTCCTTTCTGTTTGGATCTAACATAATATCATATTATAGAATAACGTGCTTTGGGTAGATCTAAATCATTTAGAATTTTGGCCGGTAAAAAAGTATGTTTTTGCCGGTAGATGATAAAATCTACCAGCCAACTTGGCTAGTGACTCAAAAATTTAATTTCGGACCCTGTATACAACACACCCAAACCATATGCATCGTCACAACATCAGTTTTCCAAGAACAGGCCTCCATCAACAAGCAGCTTTTTCAATATCAACTTTATGTTTGTCTACTGAGGAATAGGATCAACCTCTTGAATTATGTGCTGCCCTACTTGCTGATACATTTTTTTAATATGGTCTTATTAACAAGCTAGCGTATTGGCATAAGTTTTAATCCTTAACAATCGCCTAAGTCGCTAGAAAAGCATATGGCTCAAAACAGATGTGGACTACACATCTAGGACAGGCCTAATCCTATCTCATGTAATCTTTGACCAAGATAAACCGGCATTATGTTGCCACCTCAGGTTAATATTGAATTATGGGCTGAATATCATTTGTGACTGTTTACACAACAGTTAGACTATCTTTCTGTAATCTTAAGGTTGATAACTTTACTATAATGGCATTAGAAAATCCCGAGGTCTAGCAGATGGCACTTGATTTGTTTGAAAAAGCCACCTCGTTTCTTTACTTTTTTCTTTTACTCATTCCGAACAAAGGGAAATATTCTACCAGGAATAGAATACCTTAATCCATTTCACACCTCCCAGTAGCCTGAATGGTGACAGATTAACATGCTGGAGGTTTGCAAACCCAGCCATTTGAAATTGGAATTGCTGATGCCACACTGCATGCATTTAAGTTAGGGGTTAATAATAAAGCTCAAAACAAAGAGATGTGGATGAGAACCGAGTCTCTTAAGTCCACATTTTTTTTACTGTATCAAAGCGCTGCAAGCTGTTGCAAACACTTAAGAGGCACCATAGTTACTGTTCACTTCTGCTAATTATTACAGCCAATCAGAGGGGTTAACGGGGCGGAGCCTGGCCAGACCATGTTACGCAGCATTTAACAGCTGGCTGGAACGGAGGTGAATGCATTACACGCTGCCCCCATCCAATAAAAATAAAACACCCTGACATCTGAGGTGTACTTAGCATAGAGGAGGAGGGGGGGGGGGGGGGGGGGGGGGGGAGAGTGATGAGGCCAAGAAAGAGGAAGGAAGAAGAGGGTGGTGGGGTGAAGGAGGGAGAGCACCTGATAACGTGATGTCCAACTGCCACCTAGTGACAACTCTTCAGGTTTTCTGATCTTTTAGGTTCCACAGTATAAAGTGTGAAGTAAAGCCCAAAACAGAGGGGCTTAATATTAGTAGCAAAGTCTTTATTCTTTCAAAAATCATAAAGTGATGACTGATTGTTTCCAAATGCATGTTAGTTTTCAAAATAATGTGAAAGAATTGATTTAAATTGGATTTTTTTTTTCTTAATTTTACCTATTTTAAAAACTCAACAGAGGAAGCAATCCATCACCCATCTTCAGGTGACTCCACTGTTTGTACAGTACACTTGTGTGAGTAGGCCTTGGTAGGCCAGTGGCCCTGAGCTCCTATAGGTCCCCTCCCCTCATTAGCCCAGGTATAAATCACACTCTGCTGCTGCCCAGAGGTGAAAAGGATGAGAGTGGAGGTGAGCTTGAAATAATGCTTATGTCACGGCAGGTCAGCCCTCCATTATGGCCGTTTCAAAAACTATTAATCTTGCTTGTAGTCAGTGGCCTAGAAATAATTACTTCATCTAACCCATGTAATACAGCATGACCAGCAGTCGAGCCTGGTCAATTTGAGGCTGGGGAGGCCGAGTGGAGCTGGTGGGGGGTGTGAAGAGACAGGGGGCAGAGCCACAAATTACCAGGCCCCGTCTCCTGCCACTTGGTGACTGATGTCCTGCTCTCTGCTTCTGTGGCCTTTTACATTCTTAACACTGATTTAGACAGATACATCCACACGCACGCTTTGAAAGGCAGGTCATGTACAAGCACACGTGTCATGTGCATGCATAATAATGCATGATTGAATATCCACATGTTGAGGCAGAAACTATAAAACTTCTTACAAGAGTTCAAGACCCTTTCAAAGCTAAATACAAATCACCCAAGACATGATTAAAAAATGTAATTTTGTCGTATTATCGAACAAATAACTGATATTAGATGCACTATTAACAAATTTGAAATGCATTTTTTTCTCTTTATGCACAACAAATGTGTTTGCACCACCTATCCAAATGTCAAAACTTTTAGAGCATTTACCTTGGCCATTTTAAGAGAGAGCAACATTCAAACAAGGACTGTGGAGGATATACTGAAAATAAATAAAAAGTGTTAAAATTATCCTGCCAAAATGGGGCAAGTAAGAGTATGTTTTTAGTTATATGTCAGAAGTTGAAACCCATGACATTACACATTAGGATATCCTGAGCTTGCACATCCCAACCCCGCTATTCCAGTTCAGCGGAGGTTTCGCAACTTCAGGTGCAATCACCTGTCTCAGTGGTGGAGGACTAATCCACCCCCACATCCTCAACATCATGGCAGACATAAACACAAAAAAGACAGCTATTGGAAAAACCCACGGTGAGAGTAAACAGATGAGCTAGTGCGAACTCAGCCTCTATAAACGTCACAGGAAGTAAGTATAGAGTGACATAAATAAATGCAGCCCTCCAGTGGCTGTCACAGCTGGCATTGCAGGTGCAAATTTAATTAGTCAAGGTGAAATCTCCCTTGTTGTTGGAGAAAAACGAAGTAGGGGTGTGGGGGGGGGGGAGTCCCTCACCATGCACAACTGTAAACATGCGCTATATCCTAATCAGGTGTCAGTGCAACATTTGATCAGCCTGCGAAAACTTGTCACGAATCCCCAGCAGAGAGTGGGCCGATGAGGAGAACAAAGGAAAAGAGCTGTCATAAAAGAGCGGGGTGGTGGTGGTGATGGCAGCGGTGGTGGATAAAGAGACTTTGCCCATTAGCAGTCTCTGTCGCCTGTCTCTCTCCTATTCTCTTAACGTCTCTCCGCCTCTAGTTTTCTTTCTTTCTCCATGTAGCTACCAACAGCATACACCTTCCTCATAGTGTCCCGCCACAGCTCTGTGCCTGAAAATCTAAACTGCAGCTGTCAGACAGAAGCTTCACAACCGCCAACAAAGCTTCCAGAAAGAAAGCTCCAAATCAGTCTGTGACTTTTGTTTACCTTCGAAAGAACCACACATGTACAGGGATACAAGCTGTGCTCGTTTTGTGTTTTTATCGAGCGTCGTTCTAAGTGGCTGGGTCCCCCCGAAAAGCCCCAGGACCTAGAGGTGCGCATGCTGAGCTCCATCCACCCAATGCCTTCGGGCTGCACTGAGGCAGTGCAGGAACACATGCACCATTAGATTCTGTTTACCTTTCAGTTTGGATGATATTGAATACATTAGCTGACTGAACCTTTTGAGAAACACAGGCGAGTGACAAGGCCCAATCGTCTTTTCGAATACCATGGTAACTAAGATTACAGGCTAACAAAGAGCAGACAGGGGGAAAAAATATTTAAAACCCAAATAGTGATACATAAATTAATTAAAGGACAAAAAAACAAGTAGAGAATTAAAGTTGGAACATCTGTCAGCGACTTAGCTTCCCAACGTAATACCAGTGTTAGAACATTTATACCCTTGAAGTTAATGATCCCCTCTTTAATTGACAGTCAAGAAAAGCCGGCTGCGGCAGCATCCTGCCGAGACACCGATAAGGCTCCCCCTTCCCCCCTCCCAAAAATAAAATAAAAAAATAAAACTGTTTAAAGAACCTTGGCACTAATCCCTATTGTCATCCCAGCACAGCAGAAGGACTTACAAACACAGATAACTCTGCTCAAGCTGTCTATTTCTTAGGAGTTATGGGGACAGCTGAGCCACCGCATGCCTCAAATCAGTCACTCAGATTACCCCAATCCCTCTGTGCTGTCAGTCAGCCGAGACACTAGCCTGTCACTGCATTTACATGAGTCCATCTCATACGTGACAATGCCCCATATATATGACAATGGTTGCGACAGAGGGGTCCGTTCGCTCACAGATAGGGGCTGTACAGTACGGCAGACGGGCTGTTGTTGGATTAAGCTCACGACATGTGCAGCGCTCCTGTCTTTGCTGACACTCCAACAACAAGTTTAAGGAGTCTTAACTATTTGCTCATTTCCCATGGCGGGGAGAATGTGGGAGATGCGTGTCAGATGAAATGCACACACACATAAACCTCCGATGAAAAACACATATAAGTTCATACACTCTGGGATACACTTCAAAAAACTTGAAAGTACAGAATAAGTGTTAAAAAAAAAAACCCTAATGCTTACAGTCTCTAGAGGTGGCCTCAACTTTGACTTTACAGGGTTCTTGCAGATTTCAGTAAGTTCAATTTTAGACCAATTTTAAACCGTTCTGTATGAAATTGTAGACCAAGAAGACACAAATAGGAAGGAAAATAATCGGAAAATGTCATTCATTCCATTACTAAACATTTAATGTTTAGTAATGGAATGAAGAATCCACAGCGCCTCTGATTTAGAGGTTTCGTTTGACCCAAATGTAGCCCGCAGGTCGCTAGCCAAAGTGGCAGTGCGCTGAAGACTGGAGGAGGGATCGGCTACTGATGAAGATGAAGACGGCTGGGGTGGCGAACAGAACTCGGTTAAGGCTTGTGCTCGCTGAAGACTTTTCACGGTCAATCGATGTTTCTCCGCCTTGGCGTGTGATTCGACCGCTTTTACACCCAAGGTCCTCAACTTGAGGTTTCTCTTGCATACCTTGCAGCAAGCTTCAAATTTATTACCAGGGACCGCTTCCAGCCAACTGCAAAACTCGCCATTGACAAGCCATGCCGCGTTGAAAACACACTTTCCCACCTCTTAATGACAAGCAGTCGACATATCCAACAAGGACCGCGAACAACACGCTAGCTACACTGGCCGTTTGGCGAGCTAACTAAGCATTTCTGGTCTTCTTCTTCTTCGTGTGATTCGCCGTACCGCAACTGGCTTCCGGATATCAGAAAGTAAAAAAACTTCAGAATACGGAGTTTTACTTAGCGTATTTGACCAACAATTGTCGGGAATCAAATTTTAGACTTGACCTAATTAAATTTTAGACATTGGACGATAATCTGGGCATTTTTTAGGCCTAAAATTTAACGTTTGAAATTTTAGAAATTTTTTTGTCTTTTTAGTCCCTCACAGGAACCCTGATCCACCTACTACTAACATGACGAAGCTCAAAAACTACAACAAAAATCAAATTTGCATTACATTTGTGCAACAGAAAACAACTGAAAAAGAATTTTGGGAAAAAAAACTGATGGAGATAAAAGGCCAATCCTGAATTTGTTTCCCAAAAAAGTACCCTAGATAAGAGCCAAACTTTAGTGTGCCAGAATAAAAACATGGGATGTGAGGTGGAGGGGGACTTTTTCTTGCAGTGTTGGACTTTGCACTTTTAAATGACTATATGGTACGTCAAGGCACCTGAGAGCTCACAGTATGCTGACTACTTTTTATGCTTGTGTGGCTCACTCCACTTCAGACAGTCCTGAAACAAATGACAGTGGATGACCTCTACATAACAGGGGCCAGGGCAAGCATGACACAGGGGTTGACAAGTGAACCCTCAAACTCCCTAACCTCTACCCCTGCCATGGCATTTACACACACAGAGACACACACACTTAGACAGCCCCAAAAACAGCCCTGACATGACCGCTCTGCAGCCCTTCCTAACCCCTGCTTGTGTTTTTTCTCTCTCCATCTCATCGGAGACAGCCCTCAATTCAGAACCATTTTAGCCAGGCAAGTGGATGTGACCCGCTAACCCCTAGACAGGCTCATCTGAATAAACAGAGCTGAAGAAACAGGCAGAGGAGGGAAAATCTGCCTACATTATGATAGGAAGAGAGAGGATGGGAATCAGCCAAGGGGCTCTTTTCTTTATGCACGTTTGATCAAGTGCTTGACAGCACCAGTAGACGGAATTACGGACTGTTGAACAAAAAGTTGTGGTGCGGGTGTAAGCGTGTGTGGAAATGAGTGTGTTTTTGTGCAGTTTGGTCTGGACAGCTGAATTTCCAAGGCCTGACAGTGTTAGACTTGTGACAAGCCTGCCGCACTTCACCGCCAGCACATACAAAGCGCAAGCCGCCTACTAGCTTTCCCAGTCCATCACTCAGGACGGCCGAGGGAAGTGCCGGTAGAAGAGGTCAGACGTGGAGGAAAATGGGAGGGAGGAAAAAGGAGACGAAGATGAGGAGCCAAAGGAAGAAGGGGGGAGACTGGTCAGGGGTTAAGTGTAGAGAAGACAGCGATGAAAGGCAACTGTCATGCACCAGTGCTCGCCCAGGAGCACCTGTCTCGAGAAGAACATGCAAAGTGTGCCGGTCACGTCCTGACAATACCCCCACTTTTTCTACACACACTCACGCATACAAGCACTCAGGAAAGGGCTGATGCTCCACCACTGGAAAGGCATCACCTATCTGACAGCATGCCAGTCAAGCTGTCATTGGCTCTTTCGCATATGCAAGGAAAAGTTAGACTGATGAAGAAAAACACACGGGGGCTCAGAGAAGGAATCACTGAGACATAAACAGACCACCTGAAGTAAGCAGACACTTTTCAAAGACTTGGAATAGAGTACATTCTGAAATAAGCAACAAAAAACTCCATGAAAACTAATTCAGGATAAACAGAACTTCCAGACCAAACGACGATGTAGCTACAAACAACTTAGTGAGGAAGCAATAACTCAAAGAATGCTTAGATAGGAAAAATATTGCTTTGCTAGGCTGACTTTTTTTCCTTTTGAAACTTTTGTATATATTTATTTTCTAAAACAAACTCTCCCTACAGACTCAAAATAGTTTTCTATAACGCAAGTAATGAACTACAGCATTTCATCATTTCATTTGCATTCACCTGTAGGAAATGCTTCATGTATTTTGTTAATGCTACTGTAATTTTAGCTATCAGGGGCAAAAAAAACACAGATCGCAATGCCGAACTCCTCCTCAGGCCAAAGGAGGCATTTCTTGTGCCAGACATTTTAGCACACTTTCACAGCTCACATTAATGGAACAGACCTTATGATGTACAAATTAACAATTACTATTTACAGCGTCTCGTGAACCTGGTCTCCTGCAGCTTTTGTAAATGTAGGGTTTTGGACTTTCCATTGAAACCAGATGTTACCAGTAGGCACCTAAGTTTATGAGAAAGGTAAGTCATCACAGATGAAAATAAGTTTCAACAATAAACAACAATAAAATAACTAGAAAAGATGCTTTTCCTGCGAAAAAGCAAAGTTGGAATGCTGAAAGCTGAAAGAGACAGCTGAAATTGTCCAAAACCAGCTGAAAGAAGCTCAAATGAGTGCAAATTTAGCTAAACTTTAAATAGTTAAACTTGAACAAATTTGTTGAAAATACCTGAATTGTTGAAATGATTGTACACATTTGCTGAAAAAGTGTAATTTAGCTGAAAAGATTGCTTAAACATGTGAAGAAAGCTTAAAAAACTGATTAAAAGCTTAATCTAAGCTGAACTGTGTAAATACAGTTCAATCAGTATAAGATAATTTAGCTGAAAAGATTGCTTAAACATGTGAAAAAATCTTTAAAAACTTATTAAAAGCTTAATCTAAGCTGAACTGTGTAAATACAGTTCAATCAGTATAAGATAATTTAGCTGAAAAGATTGCTTAAACATGTGAAAAAATCTTAAAAAACTGATTAAAAGCTTAATCTATGCTGAACTGTGTAAATACAGTTCAATCAGTATAAGATAATTTAGCTGAAAAGATTGCTTAAACATGTGAAAAAATCTTAAAAAACTGATTAAAAGCTTAATCTA